>JBCFXI010000508.1:0-138700 GCA_038496175.1 Ampulex compressa
TCTCTCTCTCTCTCTCTCTCTCTCTCTCTCTCTCTCTCTCTCTCTCTCTCTCTCTCTCTCTCTCTCTCTCTCTCTCTCTCTCTCTCTCTCTCTCTCTCTCTCTCTCTCTCTCTCCCGCCGCCCCTTCTCCTCCTCGTCGCTTCCCTCTTCTCGATCGGACGTCCGGGGTAACTCACGAGCCCGAAACGACTTTGGCGGACAATTCGATAACGACACCGTTAACCGACGTCGATTCGCGAACGTAGTTTCGTCCGCGGCACGAAGCGAGCGTGCGACGCTCGTCCGCCTTGGGAAGGGAAGACTGCTCGCGGATCCACCACGCTCGGGGAAAAGAACCGGGTCGCGAGTATTCCACCGCTTTCTTCCCTCTCAAAAGGCAACGAACGTTAGCGTACTTTGCTAATAATGGCGGCAAAGCGGTCGATGGAAGGCGGATACGGCGTTCCGGTTCGATCGTATCGATTTACGATGCCGTGCTTATTCGCCTTGCGTTAATAGTCGGTTATAAAACGAATATTGAGCTCACGCGCGTTAAACGAATACGTATATTTACGATGCCTCGAACGAGCGCTGACGTTATTTCATAAGGTGGATTATTTCGCGACGTAAAATCGTTTGGCTCCTAACTCCGAAAGGCGTCGGTGGACTCGCGGACCGGAGAACCACGCACTTCTCCCCGTGGCTATCGCGCTTTAGCGTCTCACGTGCGCCCGCCACTATGTTTTTCGGACAAAGCTTTTCCGCGGCTCCTAAGCCTCCCGCTCTATCCTGTTTTTGGTACGTATCGAGTCATCGGCGTATCGTCGATGCTCGCAACTTATCGGCTCCTTCTCCACCCCTTTGTTTCGCGTTGACGCGGCGTCCTTCCTGCGCTTTCGCTTCGGGAAAAAGAAGGCTCGCGCGCGGTAAGAGTTTTCCGCGGTTTCCGATGCGGCGGCAAGCGGAAACGTATTACCCGCTGGAAAATGATCGGCGCGGTTAATTTTCAGGCTTGAACTTCGCCCATTACCGTATATAATAAAGAGCCGTTATACCGAGACGACGGCTCTTATCTCGAGGTGGGGCCGTGAAATAAAGAGAGGAAGGGCCAGGGCTCGGTCTCGGCCTCGGGTAGGAGGCTGGCGGGACAAAGTCGGAGCGGCGAGGGAGGCGGGCGACCGCCGGCGAGAAACGCGCGAACCCCCTCGGCGGCTGGGGAGAGACCCTCTCGAGATACGATTGTCGCGCGCCAACGTAAAAACTCTCTTCAATTTTCTACCCTATCGGGACAATGGCCGTGCCGCGGGCCGCGAGACGCGTGTCTCCGCGCGATTTACCTTCCACGAGGAACCCCTCCAGGCAGCCTCGACGTTTGCGCGCCTCTTCCGCCTCCTGCGAATCTCGAGCGGACCCGCGCCCATCGCGCCCGTCGAGTCTCTTCCTTCCGATCGCGAGCGAGACCCCTCTTTCGTCGATCGAAACGTATAACCGGCACGCGCGCGGAGATCGCTCCTGGGACCCAAACGACGCTGGAGCATGTTTGCTCGCGTTATCCTCGCGTACGAGCGCTTCTACGCAACGCGCTTCGATTCCTAGCCAATGGACGGAGGAATAAATCCGTTTGCTTGGGGGTCCCCCAGGCCGAGCGATCGTGCAGCGATAGACGTTGATCGAACGTTCGGGACTCGAGATCGTACCGCATTTGCGCCATGCGTCCCCAATTCGTCGCACGGTAGCTCGGTAAAACCAAGAAACGCGATAACAAAGTTCTTCCGCGCGATGTCGCCAACTTCTTCGCGCCGAGCTTTACCTTTGCATTTTTGCGTTCGCAGTTTTCTCCTCGTAGGAAAATCTCCGGAAATCAAAGCTAGCTACATTCTCGTTAGCAAAGCCCTTATCGGGGAAGGAGGAGCAAATTTCCGCCGGCGGTTCGCGTTATCGCATCTCTCGATATCCACGGAGCACGTCTCGTCGTTAACGACCGGAGAAGATCGCGTTGAATCAAAGTAAAGCGTCCCGCATTTCGCACGGCAGGCCGCGCTTGGCGCGACCTTCCTTCCTCCGTCGGCGTTCGCGAACGAAAGTGTTCGCGCGCGCATCCGCGTAGCCGCGCGGATCGGCTCGGGAGAGTAGGTCGACGAACCGCCCGCGGTCCTTCGATATTTATGGGCAAGGAACCGCTGGCGAATCCTCGACGATTCCGCGAAGGAGGCCAACCTTTCGAAAGGAGCCCTCTCGATCGGAGTTTTGGGACGAGATTTTTCCGCTCGATTCTCTTTCGGTCTTTTCCGACGCGAGTCGCGTTCGCGCCGTGCGAGAGAATTGTCGGACGAAGATAAATATTTCACGGCGAGAACGAGAGCCAAGGTCGAATCGCGAAGCGACGAGCCCGAATGTTTATTCGGGGTGTCTCGGAAGATTTTTGCTGGCAAAAACGATCAAAGCACTCGCGCGAGAAGCGATCCGAAGCTATCGAGATTGCCTCCGGGTTAGCACGAGAGCGACAAGATGTTCCAGAAAGCATTCGGCCGACTGGATTCTGGCCAACTCATCGGTAACCGCGGCGGGCGATGTTAAATCAAAAAGTGCGGCTTCTTCCGGCCGGGGCTGGGAAAAATTTCACGATTGCGGCCACGCGCCCAATTCCAATTCCGCGTCAAATCTCCGGCCGGGATATCGAACCACGGGCAACGGGCGACGAGCCACGAATCGCGGAACCATCGCCCTCGCCGTCGCCGACTTCGCCACGGCCTATTCTCTTTGCGCGCGTTATCCGGCACGACGTTCGTCCGCCGACAACGAGGGAGAATTTGAACGGCCGGCAAGCCGTCCTGGTGGCTTTCTTCGATACGTTTGTCCCGGTACGTTGTCCGGGCACATTCGTCTCCGATACGTCCGTCCGGTATGCCGTCCAGGCACATTCGTTCCGGTATGTCGTACAGGCACGTTCCTCTCGGTACGTTCCTCGTAGGGGCGTTCCGGTATCGGCGTCGTGGCGCGCTCGTCCCGGTACGTCGAGCCGGTACGTTCCTGCCGTTGGGTCGCTTCCGCCAGGTTTATTCGCCACGACTCGCGAGCGGCTCTCTTTTTGCCCGTCGACGAGCACGCTGCTCGGGGCAAAAACCTCTCGATAGGGATAGCCCGTGGATTCGTCTCGGTAGGTACGCAGAGCTCACGGACAGGGCTTCCGGCCGGATCCGCAAGGACCGAAGAGAAAAAACCGAAAGGCAGGGGCGAGGGAAGGGGGAGGTTCGCGGTATGCTTTTGCGTAGGCGGACCGGTCTATTTACACTCGCGTCAGCGCATCGGTGGCTCCGGTCGTGCTCGGTTTACACCTTCCCCCCCCCCCACGGCGCTGCGCCGACCAACGCCGGCGTGTCGGCTGACCGCGGGGAAAAGGGCGAAAGGGCCAAAGGGAGGAAGGGGGGGGGGGGGGATCTTGGGACGGAGCGCGTCGTCCGTTGACTTTGTAATTTACGTCGCTGTTTTCGCTGTTTTCCACCGTCCGGCCCGAAAGGAATATTCATCGCGCAAACGGGCTTGTTGCCGGTTACCTTGCCACCGTTGCCGCTTTTTCCTCGGCGGAGATCGTGTACGCCCCCTCCCCCTCCCCCTCCCGCCCTCCCTCCCTTCCCCTCCGCCAACATCGCCCCCAAGCCGGCCTTGCGCGCATCGCGTCTCGTCTCCTCGACCAACGTTTCGCGCTTTTGCCTTCTCGCCCCGTTCGGCACCCCGCGCGCCCGACGCGTCGGTCCAACCGAAAGATTTCCTCTCCGTCGACGACAAATCTCGCGACACGCTACGGCGGAGCTCGAGCAACTTTGAACCCTCTCGGGAGAAACGGGTGGGGAGAAAAAAGTGTCGGGCGATGAACGAGGGCCGATCGGGATCGATGGCGAGTCGAGAATCGCGCGATGCGCGGGAATAGCGATGCGAGAGGGTTTGGCTCGGACATAGGTCGGCGCGAGGCTCGCGTCTCGATTCGAGGGGCCACAGGCACGCTGGAAATCCGCGCCCGTCTCCGCGCCTCTGCGGCCCCTCGAAATATGATTTCCCGATCGGCCGTTACAAAGTGGAGGAATCGACGCAGAGCGGTAGGCGAGCCCGACACGGGTAAGACGAATGGAACCTGTCTTGGGAATTTCTAGGGGAAAAAGCATTACCCCGCGGCTTCCTAAGAAAAACATTATCCTGAGGGATGACGGGAAAAAATGTTGAAACCTCGAATGCCGAGTTCCGTTTAGACGCGATTCGCATCCCCCCTCTTCCTTGCTCCTCTCCTCCTCCTACCACTCGCCGAACCCCATTCCTCATCTTTGAGGGAACGCTTCTCCCCGCGAAGCGAGTCGGATGCTCGCCGCTGCTCCGGAATTCCCGGCCGGGGGGGGGGGCGGTGTTTACGAGGTCGGAATCGAGCGACACGCTCGTAGACGGCGTCGACTGATTTACTTCCCGCGATCTCTCGCCTACGGGCACCTTTCGGCGCGAAACGGGCCCTTCGATCCATCCTCGCCCGAGATGGCCCGCTCCTTTCTTCGTTCCTCGCGCGCCGAACGACCTTTCGAAGCGAGAGCCAAACTTATTCTACCCGGGCGTCCTTTAGCGGCGAAATACTCCTCGGTCGACGCGTCGGCCGCTTTTCCATCCGTTCCGTGCTCGCGGAGTAGGGCGGTCGTTCCGCTTCCGCTCTCGGTCTCTGCCCCCGACTTCGCTTCTCGTGGCGCGCGAGGGACGCTTAATTGACAAAGCGGGAGCGGTGCGGCTCGGGTCACGGCCATTAACCATCTCGACGCGTAAATTTGACCGGGCTTTGCGCCGCCTCTCCTCCTCCTCCTCCTCCTCCTCCTCCTCCTCCTCCTCCTCGTTCCGTTCGATACGTTGGCGCGGAAGGAACGCCCGTCGCCTCGCACCCTCGAGTCACCCTCGGCTCCTCCGCCCCCGGCCTTGCTCTCGTCCACCTTGGCGTATTCGCAGGCTCGCCTCGCGAGCGCGTCGAGATCACTCGCGACGAGGGGAGCGCGTTTCGGCGGAAGCAACGACCGTCGTTCGAGAGACGCCAAACCGCGGCGTCCCCTCGCCCTCGCCGATCCCAGGCTCCTCGACTTTCTCCCCTTTCTCGCGCATCTCCTTCGCGCCCTTCGGCTAGCCCTACGAACTCCCCTTCAAACCCCGCCGTAGGTTCGCCCAGGGACGAGTCGAGTTCGTTTCCCGCGATCGGGTCGAGGCCGCGGATAATTCCTCGCTGGTAAAAGGGCCCCACCGGCGCTAACGTAATCTCCCCGCTTTGAGCCAGCGGGATCGATCGAGAGGCGCGTACGCCGCGAAGATTCGGCGAATGAGCTCGCGCCGGCAAATCTCCATGGAGCGAGAGACCTCCTTGTCGTCGATACGAGCCTCCACGCTTTTTTCCCCCCACCTATATATTTATGGGACACGGAGAAATATTTGTACCTATTCTCACCCTCGAACGGCGCGTCGATAAGAATGCGAGGAGTCGGCCTTTCTCTTAGTTTTACGCTCTCGCCCCACTCCCCGATATTTATTCCGCTCCTTTCCCGCCTCGAAATCTCACGCTACTTTCGCGCTCCGATCGAGCGCGCTCGCTGTCCGCAAACCGATGAACCTGAGGATTAAGCGTGCGGAAACTACCGAATTCGCCAAACCTCCTCCCCCGCCCGCCGCGCTGCGCCGCAGAAATAGGAGATGGCCCAATTCGATTATGCGCGAGAGCCGAATAATATCGTTGAATCTTCCCGACCGTTTCTCGAATCTCGCGGAGAAGCGCTTTTTGAATTTCGATAAAACCGTTGTCGTTAATTATATCATTCTACTCGGATTCGGACTGGCGTCTGGAGCGCCCGGGGTGGGGGGAAGGGAGGAAGGGAGGGAGGGAGGGAGGGGGAGGGGTCGAGGGGGAATGGATTCCTTCGAAGAGCGATCCTGGAGAAGGAAGCGGGGCAGTGGCTGGCCTCGAATCGGATTTTGGAGCCAAAGGATGAGGGCGGTAGGCAGACCGGTCGGCGATCCGGTCCGGCCGCTCGCAAATCCCCAAATCTTCGCGTCCAGCGGCTTCCTCTTTGCGCCGATTGGCGCGCGCTTAAAAACCGCTGCCACGCGCCGCGACTACGAGCCGAAGGAGATACGTCGTGCGAGGGCGTCGGCGTTGTAAGAGTTTCGAGCAAAGTTTCCCACCGATACACTCCGAAACATAGTTCCTTAAGGGAGAAACTCGGGGCATGTACCGAGGCGTCTCCTCGCGCCGCCACCCTCCGGCTCCCACTCGCGACCTGGCTCTGGAGGGAATTTTGCGCCGGAATAGGGCGCGAAATCTATAGGACGTGCGAGGTTATCCCGTTACATTAGCCGCCCGTCACCGAAGGAAAAGGAGAAAACGATCGGGTCCCCGACCTTCGAGATGCGCGTTATTATCGGCGTATTACCGCGAGCCGCCACGCTCGGGAGACGCGAGGGAAAGGAAAGGACGGGCCGGAAAGCTCGCGATTGTTATTTATGGGATACGAATTTGCGTCTAGTCACGGCCATATTTCAAGGAAAGCGACGTCTCGAGGAGCGTGGGCGAGAGACTCGTGAAAAGAGATGGCGCGCTTACCCTACCCGTTTTGCCGAATCTCTCGGTGGTCCATCTTCCTTTCTCGCCCCTTTCGCCCCCAGCCCCCAGCCCCCAGCCCCCAGCCAGCCCCCTCCCGTCCCGCCTACTCGCTGCCTCCCCGCGTCCCTCCGGGAGCAATTACGTCGATCGCTCTATGGAACCTATCCCGCGATTTCGAAGAAACCACCCGACTTTGGTCTACCGAGCTTTAGCTCCCGCCAAGCCGAACGTAGGCGCGCAAGGATAAAGACTACCTCCCCTTTCATTCCGCGCCGAGGTGGTACGAAGCGCCGCCTCTTGACGGGAAACCCTTCTCGCTCGTATTCGCATTCGGCCGTACTCGACGTGGCCCGCGCCACGTACTTGCGCGAGCAAACATATCGGCCTTCACCGATTCCGCGACGCGACGTTCTTTACCCACCTTTTGCAAGGCGGACTCTGCGCCGCATAACTCTGCGACGCGTCGAAGGATCGCCGGACTTGCCACCGTACGCGGTTACCCGGCCCGCCTCTCTACTCCGTAGCGAGGATACCGCGTACGCACCTCGGTGGATTTCTTTCCACTCGCGACGCGGCTCGCCTCGCAGCGACTTTGCTCCTTATCCGCTACTCTTATTTGCCCCCGTTTTCCGATAAACTCCGGCGAGGTTTACCGCGCAACGAAACGGTTGGACACGTCCGCTTTCTTTCCGAGTGCGCTTAATGCCCCTCGTTGGCTCGAACGTCCCCGGGGAGCGATTACATCGATCGGTTCGAGAAAGGGGGGAGGGGGGCTGCATCGCGCGCCATCCCGAAGGAACGCGAGAAATGGATCCGCGCGAACGCTCTTTTCCGCGGATAACGCCCGGCTACCCACACGCCCGTCCGCTCCGCCGCCCGCTCTTCTCCTTCCAAACGGAGATCGACCTCCTCGAGCTTTGCTTTGCACGCAATTTTCTCCCGCTCGCCGACCTTGCCTCACCTTACCTTACCTTACCTTATCTTATCTTGGTCGCTACGTCCAAGGCGTTTCCGCGGCCGCAGTGCCGGCTCTTCCGGCACGGATATATCGGGCCAAAGGGACGCGGCGCGACGCGACGCATCCTATCGATCGTTTTACGTCGGCCGCTTTGTCGGAGGCTCCCAAAGGAGCGGCTAATGCTCATATTGGTGTACGTCCGTTTCGGCCGCTGTCAAACGCACGCACCGGGGAACGTCCCCTCGGTGCCTCTCCAGCCCCTACCGCCCCCCCCCCCTTGCTTACAGGTGAGCCGCGCCGGGAGGATTTAACGGCCGTTTACGTGTCCATTTACACGTCGTCGTCGATCTGCCCCGGTAATTACGCGCGCCTTGCCGATTAAACACTTCCGTTTCGCTTTGGTCCTCTTGTCCGCGACGGACGCGCCATAACCGCCCCCTCTGCCCGTACATACCCGCGCGGCTTTGCGCCCGACGTACGCGTCGTAATCTCGACCGGCTGCCCCGGTTACGACGCGTCTCCCCGTCTTTCTTATCGCCCACCGTCGATACTGCGCCCGCTGATCAACGCGCCATTTGCTCGCACCTTGTCCATAACTCCGAGGCCCTCGACGGGGCCGGACGGATTCGACGCGTCGCTCGATCGCCACCCTTCGCGATTCCTCGATCGGCCCCCGATTTATCGATGCTCGATGCTCGATGCTCGAGCAGCATCGTCCCGATAGTCGGAAGGGCGATGTTCGGACAAAAGGGCTTGGCGAAACGAGCTCCGTCGCGTCCTGCGACTAGCGCCGAAATGGCGGCTTTTGCGCCTCGCGATAAAAAACTCCGACTCCTCGAGAGACGAAGAGGCGGTGGAGAGGCGCTGGCTCTCTCCCGCTTTGATC
Organism: Ampulex compressa; assembly: GCA_038496175.1. NCBI lineage: Eukaryota > Metazoa > Arthropoda > Insecta > Hymenoptera > Ampulicidae > Ampulex > Ampulex compressa. The sequence goes on from JBCFXI010000508.1 coordinate 8,434, forward strand.
TACGCCGTTTGGCGCGCGGTTACGCACGAGATATCGCGTTTTCCAGGGAAGCCGCGTTTCCAAACTTTTTCGGTCGAGATATTATTTCGAGGTTCGGGGAGGGTACGTCCGCCAGCCGTGTCGCCGGCTTTGTCGGAGAATACTTTCTCCCTCCTCCCCACTTCGGGATAATCGCTCTCCCGTGAGATACGCCCCGACAAAGATGCGTCGCGAAACTACGCGACGATTCGAAAAGGCTCGACGATGCTCGGCATGGCGCATAGCGGCTGCGATCGTAAAGAATGCACGAGCGCAAATGTCCCTTCCGCGAGGAGTGAATTCCACGATCGCGCCGTTCCATTCGGCGATCGTGGCTAAAGGCCCCGATACTTTTCAAACTCTTCGCGAGCTCGAATCGGATCCAAGCGCGAGGCGTCCATTCGGATTTATTCGATGGCGGCCGGGCGTATTTATCGTGGCCTCAAAGTCCCGATCGAGCCTCGATGCGCCCCGCGGCGTGGCGGATGGAGCGACGGCGATGGCGCTTTCGATCTCGCCGAGTCGTAGACGGAGCAATCCGCGAGGCCCTTTGGAGGAATAGGAGAGCACTCGACGAGCGAGGCGCCCCGCTCCGATCGCTCGACTTTCGACTTTCGACTTTCGACGCCGAAGGCTGCCCATCGAGGGAGAAAAAAAATTCGTTTCCTCCGACTCGAAGAGACGCGCCCTACTCCCGAGGTAAGGAGCGTAATGTTCCTCTTTACGTAAATTTCTCTCGAACGATTTAAGAAGGAGGGGGAAAGGCGTCGGAGCTTGGCACGAATCACTTCTCGACTCGGAAGAGTAATTTTATTGGACAAAATCGATGCCGGCTTCCGCGAGGAGCATCGACTCGGGGACGAGAGCCGACGAAAAGACCGGCCGGAACTTTGCAATTTTTTATCCCACGGGCCGAGGTTATCGACGTTAATTTAATTAAGCCCTAGCCATCTCACGCCTCTCGCTCGTCGCGGCACTTTAAAGGGCGCCAATCCCGACCACCGGGGCTCCGATCGTAAAGAAGGTTCGCCGATCGAGACCGACGAATCTCGATCGTCTTCGCGAAATATTCGTTCCGCGGAGTATCTCGCTTCCGTCCGAAATTTCTCCTCGGTTTACCGCGTATTCGCGTTCATTACCGCGGGACTGCCGAGTTAACGATCGATTAAGCGATCTCGGATAGGCAATACGGAATGCGCGGCACGTTGTAGCGTCCGCTTAAGGATCGCCGCTGGAAGGAGAGTCGGCCCATAGTTCGCGGTCTCTGCCATGAATATTCTCCGCTCTCGCCTTTCGCCGCGGCCGTTGCTCGCTCTTCGGAGAAGCGGCCAAGAAAGTCGGCGAATCGTCGCGGAGCTCGTGCCAATGGAGAAGAGCCCCTCTCCGTCTGCCCCCAAGGACGACTCGGGCCCGCTGCCTGGCCGACCATCGCCTTTGACGGCTGGAGACTTTCGAGGGACCTCGCGATTCCCTGGCCAAGGTCGGGAGGGAAATATTTTCCCACCTCGAATCCAGGGTTCACCTTATTTCGATCGGATCGTATCCGTGCAAATCTATTGCCGCACAGCCTGACCCGAGTCGAGTCGACGCGACGCGATTCGACTCGCTTCGACTCGATTCGACGCGACTCGACTCGATGCGAACCGAGACACGGCTATCCGATGAGCACTGCAACCGCATCCGATTTGGAATGGAAATCAATACGGAAACGAGCCTCCTATCGACCTATTTCGATCTTGCTCGCGTTCCTGCATCCGCCGCTTCACGTCTACCGCCTCGCCCCGCTCTATTCATCGGGGCATCCTATTCCCCGCTCTTTCCAACGGACCCCGGCAATCTTCGTTTACGCGAGCCGACCAAGTGCGCTGCGGAGAATAGCGGGAGGATCCACGTCCGACCTAATCGAGCACTCTGTCCGTTAAGCTATTCCAATTTGCGTTTCGGGCAGAGGCGCGTTTGAAAGGATCGCGCGCCTCGTTCGAGCGATTCTCTTTCGCAGGCACCGCACGTTCCTCGATATATATATATATATATATATGTATCCGACGAGGCGATCGCCCCATTACGACACGCGCCTCTTTGCGCGGATCGCCGATTCGGGGCTCGAGGTGGGCTGTGTGCGGTCGGAGATCGGCCGGTGAAGGCGACATCGTGGTAACCGTGGTAGTGGTAGCGGCAGTGGTAGTGGCAGTGCCAGGGGTAGTGGTAGGGCGCACGGTACCGTCACCGCCTAGCGTATCGATTCGCGTCGAACGATGAAGAATAGCACGGTTCGGCCGGCGGAAAATTATGCAACAGGTTCGCGGGAGGCATATTTTTCCGGCCCTTGTTTCCGCGACGATACGCGCAGAGTGCTCGCGTTTCCGGCTTTTAACGTATTGGTCGCGGCCTCGTTTAAACGCCATTCCTATCCCCGCGGATCGTTCTAACGTTGGACGGGACGCGGTACGAGCCGTAGCCGTGCTTTGGCCGGAAAATTGTTTCGGCGCACCACCGCCCTTAGCCGCGGTCAAAGATACGTCCAGCTCCCTTTTATAAGTATAACGCTGGGGCCGAGTAACGAGACGCGGGAGGGACGATAAAAGTTACGACGAATAAAGAGCGAACGAGGGCGCAGCTGCGAGCACGCGCGGGACTAGAAGGAAATTTCTCCTACGATACGTATTTAATGAGATTTCCGCCGTAATATCGGATGCACGAGCTCCTTACGGCGTAAAGGTGCGAAGAAGATAATAATCCTTAAAAGCTTCGATAATTTTCTCACGGCTCTTCGGGATCGCTTCATTTCCCGTAAGTGGCCCCACGCTCGTGGAGCCGGGTGTACCGGACGTTACCGGACATTATCCTGCGCGGTTGTGAATCATTTATCGGCGAGACGTCGACGTGGAGGCACGGTGGTATAGGATGTCTGGTCGGGCGTATCGACTTGGCTCGTTACCCGAATTCCTGCCTCCTGCCTCGCGACGCTCGCGTAGGCCTGCCCATATAGGCGAAAGAAATTCCTGGAGGAGCGAGCGGGGCTGGACGAGGATTTTTGGGAGAAAAGCCGGATGGTAAAAAGCGTGGGGGGGGGGGGGGGGGGGGGGGGGCGGCCGCGGGGGGGGGGACGTGGATTTTTGGGAGAAAAGCCGGTTGGTAAAAAGCATCCCCCCCCCCCCCCCCCTCCAGCCCTCTTTCTGGTCCCTTCGCTCGCCGAGATTTGCCCGGGACTATTTTATTTTACAATCCGAGTCGGCCAACGATCGCGAAAAGGGGAAAGTCTTCGATTTACGACGCGCTTAGGAGAACGCTTCTACGAGCCTTGCCCCCTCCCCCCGCCACCTTCCTCTATTCCGGCGGTTGAGTAAAATCGCAATTTCCGCTTCGAGGATGAGGTTACGCGCGTTAGTTCCTTGCCTTTTAGCGCCGACGATTCCGAAAAGATGAGCTCGGCCCTGTATTCTTGCCGTCTTTTTCTCGGCTTTGCCGCTTCAAAGGCGAAAATCATAAACGCGAATCTCGGTTTAAACGTTCGTTGCGGACACGTTCGTTTCTCGAGGTAATGATCGACGTCCGAAGAAACGTCCGCTCGCGTTGGCTCGCACCGATGGCGGCCGGCGCGATAAAGATCGCTCAAAGGGAAATGGGAGAGAGTGTCGGAAAGTTTCTCGGGCACGGCTGTTTATTCGTAAGGAGTGTTTCTCGATAAGCTTCCGCGGAACTTGGACGATTTATCTTTGATGTTTGTTGCCGGCTTTGGTACGTACTCGCACCGGGTAGCGCTAAGTAAACTCTGACGGGGTGGCCAATCCATTAATTAAGTTAATTAACTCTAGACAGGTAACACGTCGCTGCTATGGACACCGAGTAAACTCTAACGTCGGCCTAGAAACGAGCCAGCATTATTCCGCTCGTATTCTCCTAATTATACCAAATTCCACGAAGCACGGTCCATCTTGCGTTTATTTCGACGCGCTTCGATTTAATCGAACCACTTGCCGGATCGATGGCACGTCCAAAATGTTTCCTCGCCGAACGAGCACGGATTTTATGGCGAGCGGCAGTTAGGCCTGTAAATTTGTTTTATGGCCAATCGCTCTTTGGCCCGCGCCGGGGCTTTTATTAACGGTCGATCGCAGATTATTTATCCGATCGCTCTTTTGCGGCTCCCGAATGTCCATGCGGCCGGTATTGAATTGGAAATGCGGTTGAAGGTCGGTCGATGTGGGAGCAAAGAAGAATCGGGCGTTGAAATTGGCAAAAGGGTGGCGAGGGGCGAGGGGGAAGGCGGAGGGAGTAGCATCGACGCAACGGCGCGCGCCAGTGGGGAGGTTACATGCGGAATTTTATCCATCCACGCCATTCCGGTTACGAGGCGTAACGCGCGCCACGATAATTTCGAAACGCGCCGCGTCGAAGCCCGATCGAGGATCGGCCGAAACGCGGCTGTTTCACCTCGAGCCTTTCAAGCCCTCGCTTTGGGACTCCCAGGGCGGCGAAGACTTATACGCAGCGCGGTACACGGCCCGAGTAGCCCCGACGATGATCGTACCGTCTCGTGCGCGATCATGCCGCGTTCACTCGTACGGCGCGAGTTCTCTCGGTAAAATACACCGAGGTCCACGCTCGGCTCTCCGAGCATCGTGGCGTATGCACTTTTGGAGGATCGATAAGAACCCTCGCGGACGGGCCAGTTTCCGACGTTGTCGCAGATCAATCGCCGCCCGACCCTTCTCATTTCTAGCAGAATGGATCTCGATGGAACGCACCGAACGATTCTCTTCGGCTGGAACGCGAGGCGAGGAAGCAACCTCGAGCGATGGTGGATGGAGTCCTTCGTAAGTCGGCGTCCATCGAGGCCGGGGATACGGCTTTGGACATCCTTCTTCGTCCGGTACAGTCGCTCGGTGCGCTCGTCCATTCGGCGATCGCACATCCCTCGAGCCGATTCTAGAGCCGTGGCTCGATCCTGGAATCGGTCCCCGAGATTTCTCGTCGTATGGACGCGCTTTTCCGCGATCGTTCGCCACGGCGCGTATAAGTTTTCGCGGTTTTTTTACGAGACCGAACATCTCGAGGGGGCGCTAAACGCGCGATTGTGCGGCTTCATCGTTGTCCGGAATGCAGCGGCGCGAGATGCTTCCCCGCGTCCGCTCGAAAGCTATACCTTTACCGAGGGATTTCAGTCCGAGAAGCGTCCTACAAATTTCCGCCCTTTTCTCCGAAAGCTCATAGTCACGATATCCGGTCTGGATTTACGAGGCCTGGGCGAAAAGCAGCGATAGCCGGCCAATGGTCGACGAATCTCCACGAAAATCCTGCGGCGCGTTTCCATGGTAATCCCGGTGCCATCTCCGCGTGGTGGCCCCCGGCTTCCGCGGGGTCGGCTCCTTAATAGCGGCCTTCGTCGATCAAGGATGCGGATTCCACGGCATCGGTTACCAGCCGTGTGCGAGGCTTCCGCCCTCCGGGAGCGAGAGCCGCGCAGACCGTTTACGAAGTCCTCCAAAGTCGGCCAATTCCGGAGCGGACCGTCTCGAGGCGAACCGTCCGCAGTGGCGAGGCGCGGGAGCCAAGTCGGGGGGTGTCTCGGCGGCAAGCGCGTCCCAGAGGGTCCGGGTACGTGGCGAGATATATTCGGCGGGCAGAGGAGGATCGCGAGGGGGCCAGCGGCGTAGAACGCCTCGGTCGGCGCGACGGAGCGCAAACGTGCGGAGACGGTCTTCTTCGGCAAACTCGCTCCACCTTGGTTTACCGCTCGACCTCTATCGATCGCCGTTCCGTCCCTCGAGACAATTAACGGCCTCGCTGTCGGAAATTTTCGCGGGGCAAAAACGCTTTACCCAGGCGCTGCGCAGGCTGCTTAACGCTGCAAACCCCGGCCGACGGGGGCGGCCGGGTTTCGATTTACGTTAATGCCACTGTCATCGCCGCACCGGAGGCGAGCGAGAATTGCTCGCTGGGAGTGAAAAATTAAAATAACATTTCCGACATCTCCGCCGAACGTTCGAGCTCGCGAACATTTTTCCACGGCCGCGCTGCCGTTCGAATCTTAATTTTAAATCGGCGGCAAAACGTCGATAAAACCGTGAGCGGATTACGGATAATTGACCGATCGAATTGGAACGCCGACGGAAAGCCGACGTTTCGAAAAAGTCCTTCCAGCCAATTTCGAAATTAGAAAAAAAAAAAAGAGGGGCGCGCCGCGATTCTGTATTCTTTTATCGAGGACGAGGCAAGTTTCTAAAAATTCTGATATCCCAGGTTTTATGCAAATCTCGCTCGGAGGAGAATAAGTTATCTCGCTAAGCCACCGTAACTAGGAATTTTTAGCGCGGCTAAATTTAGCGGCTTCCCACTCTCTCCTTTCCCGAGTCTCGCTCTCCTTTCGACGTTCCTCAATTTTGCCTTAATGCAGTAGCGGCGAGCTTTCGCGTTTCAGCGGCACGAACCTGGGAACGTGGTCCGTCGGTGCGTCGTATATTCGACTCTTACGCCCTACCCTTCTCCACTTTCCCAGTTACCGTCTTTCGCAGTCAGCCCGCCGCTACTTCATTTCTCTTCGCCTACCGACATTTCCTCGCGCCGGAGGAACAATCCGGCGCGCAACTTCCCTCATCCTTCGCCATCCTTTTAATCCCCCCCCTATTCGCCCTCCATTCCTCTCTCGCTCCACGGGTTACGCGCGACCTTCGAACGATCGAAAAACGTTGGAAGCATCCGTGTCCCCGCGATCACGAGCATCGGAGAACCCGTACATCGAGGGGCGGGTACTTTTTACTCGCACTCCGCTCGTCGAACGAATTCGCCGAGAAATACCGGAATCCGATAATATCGATCGTACGATCCGACGCGACGATCGAGCTTTGACGCGAGTGACGAAATCGTTTGAAGGAGCGACGAAGAGTCGTTTTTATCCAGAGTTTGACCATGACGTCGAACGTACGAGTTCTTTACGATCTACGATCGATAACGAGAAAACGATCCCCGAAAGCTTCGATAATTCCCTACGGTTTTTCGAGGAGTACCGATTCGATAAGTGCGGCGATGATTTTGCAAGGGCGACACGCTCTAGCGCCGCAGTTCCTTTCGCTCTGTCCCGGTGCGTTCCTGCCTCAAAGGCAAATGCTTATCCGGCCGTAAGGTGCTTCCCCGTGACGCGTGTCTCCGGATCGTAAAGCGGAACGCGAGCCCCGAGTTTTATAGGCCCACGCGAAATACCCACGTTTACCGTGATCGAAGGGGATAGCTTAATGCCGAGCCGTTACCTCGACACTCGGGACGCGTGTAGAGACACTCGTGCTCGTACGTAAAGCGTCCTGTGCCGGTAACGGATGCCCGGTATGTCCCTATTAGAACTTTCGTTTCAACCCTATTTCGGCACGACGCGAAAGCGGTTTGAAGCACGGGAATCGTCCTTGCGGTATAAAACACGGCGCGATACTCGCGTCGATACTCGGACAAGCGGAGTAGCGTTTCGAACCGATTCGAAGGGATATTTTCGCGAAGCGACCAGCGTCGTTAAATTCGGCATGCACGCTCATGGACATTTTTAGCGGTAAATTCGGCGCAAATTGGTAGAGAGCGGGTCACGGTATCTCGCCACGCGTGCCGCTTCACCTTTCAAAATCGATTTTGCGAGAATACTTTGTTTCGCCTTACGAGCTCTGTAAAGGTTTCTCCGTGAAACCTTGCTTTTCAGCCCCAGAATCCTTTCGCTCGGTTGCAAACCATAGTGGAAAGAGGAGATTCGCGTTCATTCCCGGAGGTTTGGAAATAAGTTTAAAAGCGTCATTGTACAGCTGGCCCGACGCACCGTTCCTCTCTCTCTCTCTCTCTCTCTCTCTCTCTCTCTCTCTCTCTCTCTCGCTCGTAACGTCCCGAAGTGTGCTACTCTTTTGCCGTGGTTCTTCCGAAATTTTATTTTGCCCCGAGTTATTCGCCAAACCAAAAATTCCTACGAGAAGGAGTATGGCGACTCTTGGATTATCGCATCGCCCTATTCAACCTCGCGACTCGCCGCTCGTTTGACCCACTCGAGAAATTCGATCCAAGTCGATCGCCTGTCGGAATGCACGTACAAAATCAGTCTTTTCGAGGGTGAACGCGTCGGAGACTTTCGGGAAAAATGTCGTTGTTCGAGGACGACGTTTAAGAACCACCGCCCCGTCGGAATATTCGACGATATTCACAGCCAGTAATACGCATACCATTGCGATTTTCTCACGCAAGACGCGCAAACGGAAACAAAGAATTCGTCGCCGCGTACCGTTTCAATTTACTCCCTCCCCCCTACCCTTCTTTCGTCCCGGATTCCCTTGTCCCGCAATCCAACCCGGAAAGTTTAATTATCCCGCGCAAGTTATAATTATCAAGGCGTCTTGGGTTATCCTACATCCGCGGTGCATTCTAAGCGGCGCGGTACTTGGTCGGTAAAGCCTTTACAGGCTGGTTATCCTTTTGCTCGTTGAATTTCACCGACGCATTGTCTCTACCTCGGGGAAGACGCTAAATTGCCGTTTATAATGGGCCGGCTCCCTTTACGACGCTTCGTTTACGCGTCGAGCGCGCGACTGATGGAAAGAACGAATTTGGCGACGAAGCGTCGACGATAAAACTCGAGAGCAACTTTGGGGAGAACGACGGAAGGTTCGCGAACCTCGTAGAAGCGTAGCTCCCAGCTTTTTCCGGCGAGTTTCTAGCGAGCGAGCCGGTGCGCGTGGAGGCCAGGAGGGTTGGATTGGGAGGGAGGGGGAGGGGGGTGGCTGAGCGGGCCGCTGAAGGTAGCCGAGTACAGATATGCGCGTCGGCCGAATAATCAAGTATATCTCCGCGCGGACGTCCAACGGCTGAATTTTTCCGGCGGCGTCCGCGACTCGAACGAATTACGAGCTTTGGCCAGCGAGGAACGAAAGGAATTATTACCGGACTCGCGCCTCTGCGGCGACCCTGCCTAAGGCGGCAACGCTGCTCGAAACTCCGTCCGCGGCCGATCCGCGGATTCCACGCGCCCTCTCCTGCCCGACCGTCGCGTCGCGCGCTACGGGAGCGTACAGTTGCGAGCCGCGAGCGGCCCTCGTCGAATGCTCGCCCGCTTTTCCGTGATTTACACCGGCGCGTGATCTATTTACGTCCTCCTGCCCGCAAACGGATGGAATTTTGCAGCGGCCAACTTTGCGAAACGCCCCGACTTTTTCCCGGCCGTTGCTCTCGAATTTATTAAAGACACGCCGCGCGCAACGAGCTTGGCCCCGTGGAGTTGGCCGACACTCGATGCGCGATTCCTCCATTCGGCTCCTCGAGGCTCCGACCGAGCCGAGCGTTCGACGCTCCAACGAGGAGGAGCGATTAACGAGCATCCTTCGACTCGGACGATCGATGCCCCTTTTCGATGATGTACCCCTCCTTTCTGCCCTTCTGCCCGATAACCCTCCTTCTCACCGATCTGCCCTTCCACCGGTACTTTGCCTTATCCGTCCGTACTTTGCGACGTTAGCGGCCCTTATCGTGCCCAGCAATTTCGGTGTAAAACCTCCTCGAAGGATGCAGGCGAGCCTTGGCCGATGACGAAACGCTCCTATCCGAAGCAACGATCGTTGCCCGTCGATGCGAGTATCGAAGGTGGAAGAGGTTTACGTACCGTGGCGAACAACGATATTTACCGATATTTCGCGCGGCGGTGCGCGCTTCTACCGATACCTTACCTCCCATCTTTGTCGTTGCTGGAACAATTTCGATTGGACGGAAGCGCGAATCGGGTTTTACGGGCCTCGTCGAGCGATCAACCGCTCTCTCTTTCTCTACCTCCCTCTCGCTCTTTCTTAGGCAAGGTTCTTTTTAGCCACGGTATGTTTTTAGGATGACAGAAAGGAACGGCTTGGATTTACGATCTAGGAAAATGTCGAGCGAAACGCAAGTTACTGCTCAAAGATTCGTCTCTTCGAAGATATATCTACCGTTGTGCGCCGATCTTACGGTACGCCTCATATTTCGCTTTCCCGTCGCGTACCCGTGTACCTCCGATTAATAATTCAATACGATTCCATCGTTCTGTTCTGTTTTTGTCCACGGGTCGTCGCGACATCGACCTTAATTCCTTTGAATCTTGCACGGTCGCGCACGTACTCGGCAATCGCGAACTCATCGCGAATCTTCCTCAAAGTCGAATCTCCCCGTGCCGTTATGTCTCGCGAAACAAATCGAGAAAATACCGAGCAAATGCAAGGGGGATAGCGCGAAACGAGCAACCCTTGAGCGGATGCGCGAAGGGAAAAACGTAGAGAAGATTCGGATAGATGGGAAAGGAGCGCGTGCGGGGAATGGGAAGGGACGAAACATTCGCGGTTAGCCAATCGCGGAACCGCTCGTCTCTCGATTTAATCGTAGAACGTTATTATTCGGCTGACGCGTGGCTCTCGGTGGACGATCGTCGAGCGGGTATGGAGAAGGCCCGAGAAGGTTCGAGAAGGCTCGGCCGCGTCGCTGAAACGCACCCGCTGAATCTCGGGGTAATCGGAAATTCAAGGCGGCCGACCTTCGACGTATGCACGGTACCAGAATGCCGAGGTTTGTACCCGACGGGCGTGCAAGATCCATTTGCATGCTCGCTACCGGCTCGAGCCGCACTCCTCGTTCTGCCTTTCGAGCCAGTGTCGCAGCCAAGATCCTTTTACGAGCATCAGGATCGTTGAGGACCGTCGGAGCATCCTAGTCGGGAATTTCGAGCGCCAGGAGGGATGGGTGGAGGGCGGGGAGGGGGGGGGGGAGGGAGGCTAGCCCTCACTTTCTTCCTCGAGAACGCGGCTCCTCGACGACGATTTCCTCCGCCTCTATCCAGAAAAACTCGCGAAACTCGCCCTGTCGCCCTGCGAGTATACGCATATCCGAGAGGCAGGCCCGAGAAAGAAATTGGAATCCGGTGGCAGGTCTTATTACCCGTTAGTCCCGCGACTTCATTAAGACGGATTCAGCCGTAGAGGCGCTAGGCGCGCCGTATCACCGCTCTTGCTCCGCAAAGTCGGCGCCCCTCTTACGGGCTCCATCCGCCTTTGACGATTCCACCCCCCCCCCCCCTCCTCCCTCCTCTCGTCCTCCCTCGCGGATGCTCGACCTTTGCTATTCCCCGGATCTTCCTTCGGTGCTTCCGCGCCGCGATGCGCGCGAGTACAGCACGCTTTGGTCGAGCGGAGAGACCTTTTCGGACATCGCGCCGGCGAGCCGATCGTTCGGACCTGGCGCTGGTCGAGGGAGAGAGCGCGAGCGAGAGGAGGGGCGAAAGGTCGGAGGTGAGAGATCGTCGTGCCAGACGAGCGGAAAGGGGGAGCCAGCGAGGACAGGATGGCCGGACGAAGTGGATTTTAATCCGATGAATTAATTATAAACCCTGGCCGACAGTGTCTCGTGCCTCGCTCCGGTAATTACCACGAATGCGAGGTATGCCCTTTCGTATTCTCGCAGCGCGATTCTCTTTCCGGACGATAATATCGGTAAATTCATTTACGAAAGCGGTTTTCGCGCAACGTAATTTAGGGCGACGTTCATCGTTTAACCACCGCACTCGTCCTTTCTCGCTTTGCGCTCGCTAATTTTGCCGACGACTCCGTGCCTTTTCGCGACGTTGGCACGGCTTCGCTTGGAATTTCGCACGGTTATTCGCCTTTTCGGGGAAATTTCCCAATGTCCACCGAGACGTTGGTAAGACGTCGATCGTGCGTCCTCGGTCCATCCGCGCGTAGCTCTTGTAGAGTGAGGCGTAGCGTTTTTACGAGCGCGTATGCAAGGGGTGTGCCGAGGATCGCGCGTCTCAGAACGATATTCTCGATGAACTTCCGATTAACCCGTGCTTCGACGAGCCGTCAAGCTCGCGAGCTCGCGAGGTCGGACGTTCGCGAGCGCACGCTCCATCCGATCTCGCGCTCAGGTCCAGCCTGGCCGTCCGACCGATCCTCAAATTTCGACAGAGTCCAACGCCAAGCTTGCCCCGATGAACCTGGATACGGCGAGACGCCGCTTACCGGACTCGCGTCTATATCGCGTTAATAATCGGGACGAGCCGCGGGCTCGAGGAGCTCGGCCTCCTTCCACGGCCTTTTTGGCGATCGCGCTCGTATCCTTGGCGGCCAAGGGAAAGGGAGCGGGCCAGGACCGCTGGAGGCGTTAACGATCGCGCGGAAGCGACGAAGAAGCCTCCTCGATTTCCAAACGAATCCAATTAATTTGCCGAAACGCACGAGAGCGCTCATTACGATGCGTTTGTTTCGAGGGTAACTCTTCGTCGGGCGAGCGAGAGGGCGAGAGGGCGAGAGGGCGAGGTGGCGTGCTGGCTAGAGGGCGCGGGGGCGTGGGGGCGAGGGGGCGAGGGGGAAAGGGAGCGAGTGCGCCCCACCCCTTCTTTCGAGTTCGTCAAAGCGGTCGAGACGGACGATCGTTAGCCGAGGACGACATCGCCATCGCGGTTATCGTTAATATTACCGTTGTTAGCCGTCGTGCGGTGGTACGCGCGCGTAAATCGCAATATCGATCCACCGACTTAACGAGTCTTCGTTAGTAGGAACTCCGGACAACAAAGCCGCCTCCGGTAGCGGCGCGTGATCGGGGTTACGAGCGCGGCCCGCGAGAAGCGACGAAAGTTCTTCCCGAGGAAAAATGCGAGACGCGAGGGTCGTAATGCGGAAGCATCGTCGAGATTGCCGATATCGAGGCCGAGCGGGCATCGCGGCCTCCGTCGACCGAGGGCCCATCCGCCTGGGAGGCCCTCCCTCCAGGCTCCCGGCAAGGTGCCGAGGGCCCAGCAAAGTCCGAGGTATCGGCGAAGGGCCGAGAAGAGCGACGCGCATCGGGGAGAGATTTTCCGGAGATTCGCGTCGAAGGACTCCGTCCGCGCTCTCCGCGTTGGACGATCGGCCATCGGCGGTCGTCGAGGCTCGGCAAGCGCGCCGGAAGGCCGAGAAGGACCGGAGAGATCATTCGGCGAAAAAGCCAGAGCCGCGAGGATCGGATCCGCGCCTCCCCCGGGACACCCCGGATAATCTCGCCGGCGAATGCTCGGACGAACGATCCACGTCCTTGTTTAGCTTCGCTCGGTCGGTCAATAGGGCCGGCGGCGGATATCGTCCATTGCGCTGTCCCCGGGGACGAGCCGGCCGCCGCCCCAGGTCCCCGACTCTCGCGCATCCTCCGTACGCGCCTCGCGCTAAATTGGATCGCGTAACGCGCGGTGCTCCTCCTCGGGAGTCTTCCAAAGTCGATCTTCGCGATCGGCCTCGGGATCGCGAGCCGCGCCGGACGCCGCGCCCGGGCCTCGGTATACCTCGGCCCGCGCCACCAGCCCGCGACCGCGATAATATCCCTGCGCTTATCGGCCAGGGCCAGGAGCCTGACGCGCGCTCTTTTAACGCGATCGCCTTTATCCCAACACCCGTGCCGATCTCCTTCTCCCTTCGGCGAGTGGCCGACCGGCGATTATCGACGTCGAGCGAATAGCCGCTTCGATCGATTTTGATCGACGCCACGCGCAGCTCGGGACGTCGCAGCGAAAGGTATTGGCCGGCCAACGGCTTCGAGATACGCGAGTCGTCTCGGGGACGTCGAAAAGCTCGGTATTGGCTTCCGCGGCGTTTTAAGGTCCGCTTAAACTCTCGTGGGTAGAGCTACTGCGAGGAGCTCGTGGACGAGCAGGTATTTGCCGCGGCGACACGGCGCGTTTGACCGGCGAGATATTCCGTCGCGCATCGTCGCCTCGATGTTTGGTTTACCGAACGGGCTCCGCGCAACGATTTCGAACGAAAAGGCAGCGGCGCGTTGTGGTAAAACGCGATGGTTCGGCCCGGCGGCCGTCCAAATCTCGCCACGGCTACCAATTCCGACCTGATTAGCGGTCGCGCCTCGCGTTATCTCCGCGTTTGCGCCATCGCCCCTTTCGATTTCCCCATTTTTCCGCACCTCCCCCCCCCCCCTCCCCGCCCCCCCAACCCCCTTTCCTCTCTCTCTCTCTCTCGCGGATCCCCGATCTCTGCCGGTTCGGCTCGTAAATCCCCCGACGAGCGGACGAGCCGCCGAGCCGAGGCACGGCGCGGCCGCGAGCGCGCGAGCTCTTCTGGCCGCTCGAGTGCACTCGCCCGCGCTCGCGAATTTGCGGTTTTCGCACCAAAGTGCAAATACGCGTCATCGAAAACGCTCCCAGCGCGCCGGCTTGTCCACCGTTGCCGTTTGCCCCGCATTCCCGTAATCGTATTCGGCATTTATCGCGCGCTTCATCATTGGCCGCGTTATCGTCTCGGTCGGTCGAATCGCACCGCCGATCGAGGAAAATGCCGACCGAAGAGAATCTCCCCTTATTTTCGCTCTCCGGCGCGGACGACGATCGCGTCCGTACATTTCGATAAGCACGGCACCCTTTTTCGCTCGAGAACCGTTCCGTCGAATCCTTTTCTCGTGGAACAAAGAGACTTTTTCTCTCGCTTGCCGAGGAAACTCGCGGTCCTTGGCGGTCGATCGCGACACCCGAGAGAAAAATTTCGAGCGCCGGTGTCCCCGCGCTGCTGTCCAAATATTATTTGACGTTTTCCGGGAAGTACCGGATGCTAGTCGTGACGCGTGACTTTCTCCCTCGGAGAATCGACGGGCGGGCAGGGCGGACGCGTTCTTCGAAGCGGGCTATTTCGATCGTGGCCGTTTCTGGACGTTCTCGAAGGCTCGGCGGCGCGGCCACTGCCACACCTTCCATTATCCGTCCGTCATTTCCGCCACGAGCTTCCTCCACGAACGCCCCTCCGTTTCCCGCGCTTTCTCTCGCCTTTACGGTGACTCGGCGGGCTATCGGTGGCTGCTGCTTTCCAGATTAACGTCACTGCCGCGAAGAGCCCGGGAGAAACGCGGCTCGGGCTGGCTCGATCGTGTCCCGTCTTTGCGCGTGTTTCGCTTCGAGCACGCGTCCTCGACGATTTTTCACTCTATCCTCCTAGCCGGAACGGAGTTACCATCTTTTGGGTCCCTCTCGATTCGCGATCGCTCTTCGACGCGACAAGAATTTGACGAAAGTCCACGAGCCGCGGCCGAGCGAGAAGAAAATTTGTCCCGACGATACGTCGATCGGACCGTTACGACAGTAAGGCGCCTTATCCTTCTTCGACGCTAGGAGAGACTTTCGCGTTTTTTCCATTATCCATCTCGCGTCGCGTTTCGGAAGATTAATGGTTCGCGAACTTTGGATACCGTCGTAAGAACGGCGCCGGATATCGTCGTAACAGGTGGCTCGATCGAGAGGCGCGATAGTACCTCGTTTTCGCTCTATAAAATTCACTTCGCGGATTAGCGCCAAAGGCTGTTACCGGTTTCTCCCCTGCTTCCTCTCGGAGCCAAAGGGGCCGCGACGCGGAAGAAGCTGGGGAGAGGGAGGAGGGAAGAGGTCGGATTCGCTTAAAAGGAATCCAGGTGTATTCGAGCTTCGACCATAACTCACGTTCGACGGGATTTACAATCCAGCGTGGCGGCCGATGCACGGATCCGCTCTGGCTGGGTAGAAGGGGAAGGGTGCGTCGGTCTCTGCCTCTCGCCCACTCAAAGCGTTGCCCTAGAGCCGCGTCCTCCTGTTTCGCCGATACCCAGCCGGATCTCGCCCGCGTCGCGAGCAATTGCGATTTAAAGGACGACTAGCTTTACTCGCGATCTAGCCGAGGCTTTTCCCACGGTCTACCCGAAAGAACGCCACGCGTTTCCCCACCATCCTCCGGCTTCCACCCCCCCCCCCGCTCGCCCTTACCCCACGATATCGACGTCGGGGCTCGTAAGACCGCGGATCTTTCTCCCCGATCTCTGTATTTTACGAGAAAAGGGCGAGCCGAGGCCGTCGCGCCGATCGCGAGGAGGGCGGCTGTCGGTTGCCGGAGTCCGAGGCTCTCTCGGTCGTTACTTTTTGGCGAGCGAGCGTCCGGATTTTTCTACGAACTACGCGTCATTTAAAATTGATCGCGCCCCGGCCCGGATCGAAGTTTACCCTCTTAAAGTTTAAGTGCCCTCCGAGGCTCGACTCGCCGGCGGATTAGGAGCGATGATTGGCGGAATTTAAATCCAAGTTGGATTTAAATTTTAACCAGAGCTCGCGCGATATCCACGAGAGCCTCGGCCGCCTTCGAAGTTCCGAATCGGAGCTCCTATACCTGCACGGGCCGAGAGCTTTGAATCGCCTGCCCGAGCATTTGCCTCCTTGCTCCGATCAATTTCTCCGCGTCGCCGAAACTTTCGAAAGGCGAACAGCGGCGGAGACTAGTTTTGGTGCCGAAGGTGTAAAGTGGGTTAAAGAGAAACTCGCGAAAGGTTCCGAAAGGTTGCGCATCTAAAATGTTGGCCGTCTCCCGAGCCTCGCTAGAGGCCGACGATAAACTGAAGGTGTCGCCCCTCTACCCCGCCATATCTGGATTTTTGCGAGAGCCCTCGGTATTTAAATTCGATCGTTACCCGGCCCGACCTTTGGCCCGGATCCTCGGACGCCTTGGAGCGACAAAGAATTCCCACGCCGCGGAAAATCCGGCGGAGTCCGGAACGTGGCAAGCTTCTTAGCGTCGCCGGGGAATAAATCGTGCGAGGAGGGACGAAGGCGGAGGTGGGCGGGGGGCGAGAGAAGCTCACCGGTTGACGCTGTCGCGAAATAATACATCTTGGCGTAAAGGTTGCATAAATAAAAGGCTGCCGGAGGTAGGGGCGAACCGGTTACGCCAGACGCTCGACGCTGCCTCGATTTATCAACGACTGCAAACGCCTCGAGGTTTATTTTTCTTAAGCTGCGAGGGAACTACGTAGTCCTGGTAATGGAGTCTAAACGATGATTCACGGTTCCTTACCTCGCCTTCGTCGACTGCGTTCCTCGCTCAAAATTTATCGTCTCGCAGCCCCTATCGATGTCCGGCCGGATCCTGCGGGGGCCCGATTCGACGCGCCCCCTTCGGTCCTCGAACGCGTCCAAGATCGCGACTCGGACGGACCGCGTCCCCCCCCCCCCCCTCGCTCCGACTCATTTCCGCACGCAGAATCGGACTTGTAGGAGCTCTCGAGGCAAGAAGCGTCGGACCAAGGTTCGTTCCGCGACACGGAGAGGGGAGAGGAGGAGAGGGCGCGATGGGGGTCGGTTCGTTCCGTCGATATTTTATCGCGAAAACGGGCAGAGCCGATGGGGTGGGGGCGAGTAAGAGCCGCGATGGGTAATCCCCGGGCCCTGCGACTTGAAAAATGACTCGGAGACACGCTCGGCTCGCGTATTATTTTCCCGGCGTTATAATGCTGCGCTATAAGAAATTAAATCGTAGCGCCGAGTGGCCGGCGCCCTATTTTCTTGGTCGCGGTCGCGGCTTCGGTGCGCGGGCCATCTGTTTTGTACGCGGCCAGATTTCGTTATGTCGCGCTACAACGGCTGACACCTCCCGTATTAAAACAATGCTGAACGACACCCGACGTCCGTATCCGCGACGAAATATAGTTTCCATGCAAATTACCGCCGGGGACAAACTTCGAGCCAACCCCGTCTCCCTTTCGAGTGTCTTTCGGACATTTTTCATTTGCGAATGCTAACGCAAAACAAGATCCCCCGTATTTTTCCACGCCGGTGTCGCGCGGCATGCTTTCACCAAAACGGACGCGAGCGTCGAGCCGGGAAGGCCGGCGAGAGCAACGCGATTTTTTCGTCCTCGCTACTCGAATGGGCGATACGTGGAATATCGGTATCGCGCGAGGCTTAGCCGGCCGCGAGCGTCCGCCGGCGGAGGATCGATGGGAAGCGGGGCTCGCGATTTCTCCTCGCGCTTCAAAGTTTTCGAGACGGTGACGTGGAACGTTTTTAAGACGGCTCTGAGTTACGTCCAAAGTTCGCGCCGGTCGGCCGCGTGGCCTCCTTTTCCCTCCTATTCCACGGTCGCCACGTCGGTCTCCGGACCGTCCCCGGATTTGCTCGATCGCGATGGCTCGATACCGCGGAGGAACTCCGCCGCGGCCCCGCCATCGAGGGACTTTCGTTTTGATTCCACCGAAGCGCTCCGTGGGCTTACGAGAGCTTCCGGGCTCGATCTCGCCCATCGGCGGCCAACTTTGCCCTCCCAGTACGAGATACTTACCTACGTCTACGGCCAATCCTGCCGTTCGAACGGCCAAAATGGCAGCTCGGCAAAGAGCACTTGGCGGAAATTAAAGAGAGGGATCGATCCCCTCGAGCGCGGCCGATCCTCGATTCCAGATTCACGGCCTCGCCGCTAAAGGTCGTCCGCCCTCGGCCCTGCTCTGGCCCGGCCCGGGATTCACGATCGCGGCAAGTAAGAGGCAGTCGATTAATCGACCGATACTTTACCAGGGCTGCCAGGCGTGCCTGGCCGATGTGTAAAGCCAGTGGCGGCTTTAGCTGCCAATAAATCGATGAATTCCATCGAAGGACTCGTTATCGCCCGTTCTCATAACGAGAGGATTTCGAGGAAAACGTGCCGTCGGCTAGAAGGGCGGAGTCGAAGAAGGAGTCTGGAAGACGGTGGAAATCTCCTCGCGTCTTTTCTGCTCTCACGAAAACCAAAGGACGGAGATTTTGGCCGGCGTACCAATCGCTTCGATTCAAAGTTTTCGAACGTTACGACGCTGCGCACAGGAGGGGGGGGGGCGGCAGAGAAAGAGCGGGAGAGAAAGTACGCTCGCTCGCGATCGGCGACACTTTTGCGTTGCACGCACAGCGTCGCGAAAGCTCCGAGGATAACGCGTTCAGCGGCATGTAAGAGACGACGCCGTCCGATAGGGGATTAAGCAGCGTATTACGAGATTCCCGATACACAAGTACGTCCGTCGAGCGGGCGGTCTTTAAGCCGGCGGTATAATTCCAATCGTTTTAAAGCGGAGCTCTTGGCGGATAACGTTCGTTTAACGAGGGAACACGGGATGTGAATCGTCGCGGTGGAATGAATAGTCAAAAGGATCGTAATGGTACGATAAACTGTTTGACCAACTCTTTCATTTAAATCCACTTACCGCTGCTTCGTCCCCGCCTTCGATCAAGAATTACCGGAGCGAAATGCCGCATTGGGTAACTGCAAAAGCTAATTTGCTAGAAATCGGTCTCGCCAAACACACGCGAAGAGTCTCGAAAGACCGGGCTAATTACGGGTACGGTACGTAAATCTGGGGCAAAAAAGTAAAATAATTGATATTTCGGATAGCGTTGCAAAGGCCGTGCTCGATGCCGACTCTTCGTAATCGTTTTACCGGCGATGCACTCGTCGTGACCCCTTCAAACCGACAAAAGATTCGGCGAGCGTGGCACGTCGGGCTATGCGTACACCGATCGCGTAAATCGGCGAGAAATGTGCCGAACCGAACGTCGATGGCGCGATTAAAAATCCCTTTGGCCAAAATAAAAGAGCATTTAGCTCCGGCCGCTATTATATCGCGCGGTTATTAACGTACGCCCGTGTGCGTGCCGCTCGCCGCGTAATACATTGGTATACGCGAGTACGTACATACGTATACGTATACATGCGGTTACGGGTAAATCATATCCGGCAACTAACTCGATCGAGTTTTGTCGACCGGTACGAGCAAATCGGCGCGTTTGAAGTTCGATAAATTTAATAATCGCATTCAAAATTTCCATAATCTTGTTTATTACGGTTTAAAATCGAATTTGCCGTTAAACGGTACTTTTGAAAACGTCACGTACGTAAGTGGGATTCGATTTAGCGCAAGCGTTACAGTTGTTGCGTCGCGTAATAAAACTAAAACGTACGTCCCTGCGAAGGGAAACCCCAAACGACCGGTCGTGAAACAACGTTTTTACGTACGTCCGCCCTCGGTCGAGTTACGCGACGCTTGAAAAAAAATTAACGTCACTTTGGACATCGCGGGCCAAATACGCTATCGTGACGGACCGTTAAGCCGAGCCCCGCGAAGAGAGGTTACATTTTAAATCCGCGGAATAAGCCGTGGTCGGGCAAAGGGACGTCCCGGGAGAAATTGGAGCTCGCCTATGCCTACGGAGGGGACCAAAGCTCGCTCTCGAAGGCCGACCCCGTCGCCCTGCGGCGAGCATCGTTCGAATATCCTCCGGAGCGACGAGAGGATCGCCGTCGGTTCCTTCTCCCCGCGTATACGCGTATAAATTATCCCAGGGTTTTCGTCGGCGAGAGGCGGAGGCCGCAGGTACCGCAACCTTCGATTCGGGCTCCGTCGCTCGGTTAATTACTGGAAATGCCTAAATGGCCGGATGTATTTCTCGACGAGGTAATGCTGCCAGAGGTCAGGAGCGTACTATTTCACGAGAGATAATTAATGGAGACTTTGGGCTAATAGCGCGGTAACACGAGCCCTCGGCGGGCTCCGCTCTCGCCGCTGCGAGACCATTAGACGCGCACGTCCGCCCGGCCATTGCCAACCGACGCGCGGCGGGCGGAAGACCCGATGGCCCCAGAGCCATCGTCTTCGAGCGCTCGCGGCCCGAATTTCCCTCGCGCTCGGCCCCTCTTGCCCGCCCTCGGACCAGATTCGCTACGTTGCCAAGGCGGAATGCGATTACCCTATCCTTCGGCGTGCGACCCAATGCCGGGATATTCGGCCTATCCGGCGAAGCTCCTTCTCGCCTACCTTTGCACGCCCGCGCTTTCCACGCTCGTTTTCCAGGCGCATACCTTCGCGCCTGTCGAATACCCTAAATCGTTGACGAGTAACCGCGCGAAGCCTCCCCCTCTGCCCGATTTATGCCTCGCATTACCGCTCCTCGAGGAGTGCCGGCTACCACCGCTCCTTCCACCGATCGCGCGCATAGCTTCGGTTCGCTTCCGCGTGAAATTAATTTTAATCGTTCGTCGATCAGTTCTCGGCGGAACTGTGCGCCGCAATGTTAGAGTCATCGACGCGCCCTACCCCGTCGGCTGCGGCCAACCAGAGGCGGTAATTTAGCAGCGCGCGTACGCGTTTGCCTCCTCGCGCTGTGCGCGTCCGTGGATATATCCTAATGGCACGCAACGACGCGTAAGACGATAGCGGAATCGATCGTCCCCGTCTTAATCGAGTTTCCGGTACGTGGCGTAGGAGTCCCCGGCGCCGTACGGACCTACCCGATTTCTCGATATCGATGCCCGACCTCCATTACGGCTTTCCTCCATTTCCTCCTCCACGCGACCGTCTCGTCCTTTGGCTAACGCGATTAAACCTGGCCATATATGCTCTCGCATCGATTTCGGAACGCGCTTTGCTCCCTACGCGACTCCTCCGCGAAGCGAGAAGCGAATACTCGCGCCATTTCGCTCGCGATTCTTCGGTAAGCTCGAAGCTCCGCTGGATATCGGTAAGGTCGATCGACCGAAAGGAACGTTCCCGCCGGGTCGGCCTCGAACATTGGGCGCGGTTCGCCCCGAATCCGATACGGCTCCATCAAAATCGAGCTTCGTCGCCGATCCTCCACCTTTCCTTGCCTCCCCTCGGAAATGCCAATTTGATTCTCCGCCGGTTTCCGCGACGGACTCCTTCCTCGGCAGATTGATTCTGGATAATGTCCAATACGTCCGTTATTTATGAAGAGCGAGGCGACGCGGATGGTAAGCCTCGGCCCTTTCGCGTTTCCTCGGCTTCTCTCCGAGCCGACTCACTTTCGCCCCCCTCTCACTTTCGCTCCTTTTCCTGGCAAAAGGAGCAGTGGCGCGGCCGCGGAGGCACGCGGCGGGCGGCCACGCAGCAACGCAGGGCAGGGTGGGAAATCAATCCCGGCGCTCTTGTCGAAACGGCCGTCCTTTTCGCTCGTGCGCCCTGACGCTGCCGCACCGACGTATGTATTATTCGAAAGGCGGCCGCCGCTCCCGTCGACGCCACCAAGGTTTCAAAACGCTAATTGATATTTCCCGATTGGGTCGCGCGCTCGCCAAAAGTCGATCGCAGGGTTGTAGGTGTTAGCGCGTCCCGACCCATTATTTATCGCCCCGCTGTTTGCCCGATATTTACTACCCTCGAAGATTTATCTAACCAGATTTATGCTCGCAAATTTCTCGTTCACCGTCGATATTTAGAAGCCCGGATGAAGCCGTCTTCGTCTCGACGGGCTAAACTTTCGAGCTTCCTCGGGCCATCGATTATCGATAAAATGCCGAATTTCCCATTTTTCGGCTCGTAACTGGAGGCGGGAGTGGCGGAAGCGCGCGATCAAGATCTACGAACGTCGGCTTTAGCTTCGCAAATATTTTCTCGTCGATTACGCCGAGCGACACCGAAGGAGATTCGCCTTCGGTTTTTGCGCCTCGTTAACGTTCAATTTGCCACCGTCGAGGACTAAATATTCACGAGGCTCTCGTACACGAGGTTGCGCTTGCCTCGGCAACGCTGTTTTTCTGCTCTTTGGAAAATTTCGGTAACTTTCTCGCGCGCACGCGAGGTTTCGCTTTGCCGCCTCCCTGGCGTGGCTGTGCATTCGTCGCGCACACCCGGAGCCATCGCGAGGGCTCCTTCCACGGCCATATTCTCGTCAAAGTTAGCGCGAGCGGTCTAGGAAAAAGAGCTGCGACGCGAGTTCTCCGCGTAGAGGGCCGTCGAGGAGAGGAAGGGCGATCTCGCAGGGTGCGTTCGCGAGTGTCGCGAAGCGCGTAGCGCGATTTACGAGCTGCATAATTGACGGCTCGCCTCTGCCTCCAATTTCGTACGTCGCGTGGCAATTAGAGGGCGGTATATTCCGTTTGAGGCGCGGCCCGAAAGGCGATGCTCGGCGGCGGTTTGGTGGACTCTGAAAGGAAAGGACGGACGTCGCTGCGAGCATCGCCCTCGCCCGAATGCCCCCGACTTTTAAATCTCACCCGCGACTCCGCCACGGCTCTTACCCGCGGCTCTCTGCCGACATTAGCTTTATCCTTTTTCGAGCCGTATCGTGCCCCTCCCATCTCCTCCCCCTTCTCATTTCTCTCCGGCTATTATTCCAATCCGTTCGCGGCGAATGTCGCTCGATCCATCTTCCTTCCCTCCCGCGGCTCGCTCCGCCGACTTCCATAGCGCCCGTGATTGCGACTCGCGACCCTCCGAAAGATCGTACCGGGATCGGGAAGAGGAAGGAGCACCGATGTCTCGCCGCTGGCCGGATAACGAGTGGAAATCCTCGAGCAGCGGGTTCGACGTGGAAATTATTCGGCGATCAGTGCCGAGCAAGATTAATTCGAGACTCCGCTCGGCCGTGATTCCCGTAGGCGGGCTTGGTCGCCGGAAGGAGAGAGGCGGCCGGGCGGACCGAGATGAGCATTGGCGAGAACCGGAAACGCGGAGACGCGTACCGCCCAGGATCGTGATGTATGTGTTTTAATTCCGCGGTAAAGCCGTCCTTTATTTATTGGCTTTCGTTACAGGATATTGCGACGGACTTCGTCACGCTACGTCTCTCACAGCCGCGCACCCGCACCCGCCCCCTCGCCCTCACCCTCACCCTCACCCTCAGCCTCTCGCCGCCCTCCCGCGCCAACGTCTCTCTCTCCCTACCCCTCCCCCCCCCTCTCTCTCTCTCTCTTCCTCCGCCTTTCCAGCCACACGCGGAGACCAGCCAAATTTCTGGCGCGCCCAATAAATTTGGTCTAGGCGCGTACGACTTAACCGAGTAATACGATTGTCGGTGGCGAGCGCCGCTACCCTTTCGGCTTCACCTCCCTCCCCCCTCCCTTCTTTTTCTTTTTCCCCTCGAACCGAGCACGTCGACCGGGCCGCGAGCAAATTTGCCAGGATCGCTCGAATCCTTAATCGCGCGAGGACGTCACTTTGGGCCATCGTCGCGCGGCTGCTCGAGGAGAAGAGAGCTCGCGATCGGCGCGAACGTTAGGTAGGCGGATTGGCCGCGCGGAAGCCCGTCGTCGCTGGCTCGCTCCTCCAGCCTCGATCCGACGCATCGCCAGATCTGAGTCGCCATATAATTTCATTTTTCCCATAGCTTTCCGCGGAGAACAATAATGGGCAGTAATGTTTACGTGCCCGGGAGGCTCATAAAAGTTTCGGTATTATGCCGATGAATTAGCATAATAACGTTCGAGCTGTATTTCAAGGGGTTCGAGGGTGGGGAAGGCCAGAAGTAATTCGCTTAACCACTTATATTTAAGTGCCCTCCGATGCATAATCCAATGAATTCTATTAGTACGGCGCGGCACGAGGGGCCGCCAAGGGGTGACGTCATTATCGTTTTACGCGACTGCAGTTAACGGAGGCCGCGCCGGAGCTGAGCATGGTTCCGCTACTTTCCAACCTTATTCGCGGATGCCCCTCTTCTTTTTTCTCCAAAAGCCCCCCGTTAATCGGCAGCAACTCGGCAGCGAGGTAACGACCGCGAAACAGGGGCCACCCTTACGGCTGGCCATGGCTCGGGAAGGACGAGGCAGCTTCTCGCCAGCTTCGTTTCGCGACGCGCGCTTCCATATCGCGCGTACCAGGGCTCGACGATATACTCGATTATACGAGGGTACGAGGAGGAACGGGCGGCGGATCGTATGCTAACGCAAAGGACCGATCCAGAATTAAAATATGGAATATTCGATCCGCCCCGTCCGTTCGATTCCGACCAATATCGACGGGGTTCCTTCCGCTTTAATAGTTCCATAATGTAATTCCATTATGATTTTCCACATTCCCGATCGCTCCAGAATTTCATTTCGAGCCTTTTCTCCCTTCCGGCCGATCTCGGTCTAATCCGTTAGAAAGGTTCCACCTGGTGTTTGTCGGCTTCGCAACGTGCCGGTGTTCCGTCTTATTTCTCGCCAAAGTCTTCCGATTGATCCGCCCTCTCCGGCCAAGGCGCCTTCTCGTTTCGCTTCTTTCGAGGGCTGGCCGACGTCGCGAGATGGTCGAGGGACATGCGAGGTGGCCGAGGAGGTCCGAGAAGGGCGCGGGAGGTGCAGCTCGGACTACACGTAGGCGCTGACCGCGTAAATCACGTCCGTGTACGCGATGGGGCTCAACGGGCCACGACTGACCGACCCGTTTTCTGATTTACGGCCCGAACTTCGTCCCCGGCCTTATCTCTCCGGATACTTTCGAGCGCGGTAAGGAGAGCGAGGCAGCTATGTAATTTGAAAATACGATAGGGCCGTCCAAAGATCGATCGTG
Source organism: Ampulex compressa (assembly GCA_038496175.1). Classification (NCBI taxonomy): domain Eukaryota; kingdom Metazoa; phylum Arthropoda; class Insecta; order Hymenoptera; family Ampulicidae; genus Ampulex; species Ampulex compressa. The sequence goes on from JBCFXI010000508.1 coordinate 33,505, forward strand.
CACTCCGCTGCTCCTCCGTTTGTTCGCTCGCCGATGATCGAGGCGCGATACCCGGATCTACGGGTCTGCTTCTCCCTTCATCTCGAGAGCCTCCGCGATCTCTCTCCCTCTCTCTCTCTCTCTCTCCGCGTCTTCCTCTCCACGCTTTCTACACTCTCTACGCCGTACGCTCGATCCGAATTTAATAAAGGCCTACGAAAGACGATGCCTTTTACGAGCTATTTATACGGAAGGTGCCGTAACGAGTTTAACCACACCGAACGAGGGAGGATCGCGACGTTGAGTAGCGAGATTAATGAAAATTTTAATGACGAGCTCGCAAAAAGTACGGAGACACGACCATGTTTTGGAGCGAACGGGTCGAAGTTTGGCACGACCATCGGCGACACTGGAGAGCTTATCGAGATATTCTCGTGGGTCGAGTAAGAAGGCGACGTGCCCTCGCCGTCTGGCATCGTTATACGAGTTCCCATCGAGAAACGAGTGTGCGACCATTCTCGTACCGCCATCCTTGAAACTTGCCCAAACCCTCTGGAAGGGTGGCCAAAGCCACGCGTGTCTCTGCGCAGCTTCAGAACTCGCCGCTCTTTGGGAAAAGTATCGGAACGATAGGTCGCGCGTGTACGCCGCGTATATCTCCGGCCATTGATCGAATTTACCATTAAAAGTACCGCACAGACTTCGGAGGTCGGCGCACGCGCAAAGGAAACCCGTGGAAAGGCTTTGACCATTTCCTTCTCGAGCGAGCGTAAATCGCACGACCAACGGTCGGCGCCGAACCATCGCGCCAAAGACGCGCAGCCTTGCTCGTGAACGCCAGCGCGTTCCACGGTACCAGAGTCGTGCCGAAGGCGATTGGCGGCACGGATCGATTATCGCTTTCGCGAATTTCACAACACCGTGCTCAGGAGCCACGTGCGTGGGACTACGCGCCTCTCTTATCCGCCTAATCGATAAACCGGTTTAACGGATTTGATATACTATATTATCGATCTACATCGCGTTCGTTAGGGGTGAGCAGGGAATGAAAAATTTGAAGGATACGACGTAAAAGAAATTCGAAATGCCGTACGGCACACGCGGAATCGAATAGCGGCGTATAGAAGCGGTAAACGTGCGAGGGAAATGGCGAAATTGGCTCGAGAGGCGAAGAAGAGCCGGAAAAAAGGTTCGCTTCATTATGCAACGGAAGAGTGGCTCGTGCTCGAAGAGCGAGAAGAAAATAATGATCGTCGAAAGGTTCGATAACCGTCGAAGGAGTGCGCGGAAAGGTTTCGCTGGCCGGCAGCGGGCCGATGCTTCTGGCGGGGGATGTACGCCGCGGGAGGGCAGCTCGGCAACTTTCTCCGTGGCTCTCGAGGCGGAAGGATTTTCACAGTCGCTCCGTGTTTCTCGCCTCGGGGCCCGCATCCTGCATTCTGCATCCTGCATCCTGCATCCTGCATCCTGCAACCTACATCCTGCATCCTGCATCCTGGATATCCAAGTTCGGCCGAGGCGGCATTAGTACCGAAGCAGTCTGCGCGAGTCGTCTCTGGCGGAGGGAAGAGAGAGGAGGGGAGAATTTGTCTCGCGGCCGTTCTCGCGGGTATTCTTCTCCGGTTTCGTCGAGCGGACGAGCGAGCGAGCGAGCGAGCGAGCGTGGAACCGGTAAAGGGTGTTCCAGGCTAAACAAAGAAGATTTATCAACGAGTACGGTCGGTGTCACCGTTTGCCGTTTCCTCGTCCTTCGTCCCTGAATGCTGGGGTAACTCCGACCGCCGCCTTCTCGCGAAGGTGCGCCTCGTTGCGGTGATCTACGCGCGATTCCGAGCCGCCGCAGTGGCTCGCGCGAGCACCTCGTCTCGCGGGCTCTTCGGGCCTTCCTTCCTCCGGTACCGAGCGCTCCATTCTTAAAAGTTCATGGCCGTCGAGGATCTATACCGCTGCGCGATCGTTTCCAGAGGATGACCATGGCATCGCGACGGGAGGAATCTCGGGCTATGCCAGCCGATCGCTTTCGAGGGTGAGGAAGGGTGCTTTTGGGGGCGGGAGAGGGAGAGGAAAAAAATGCCGCGGTCTTGGAGCGTAAAGCGTAGCTCGGGCGGAGGATCGATCGGGTTTCCGAATGGAAGGGCAGGCGCGGAGAGGGCGAGGAAAGCATCGCGCCTCGAGAGGAATTTGGCCGCTTCCCGGCGGAGAGCGGCATGCGGGATTGAATCGCGAAGCTCTCCTGGAGGCTGGAGGAACGTTTCCATATCGTGTCGGGAAGGTGGGGTGAGTCGGGGGTGGGGCGAGGGTAACGGAGGAGACGTAAATGGTGCGCTTCATTAACGTGAGTTACCGAGTCGCATCCATTATTCGCGGTAACCGGGCCGACAAGCACGATTCCACCCTGTCCAGAGTATTACCGTTGGGCCCGCGAGGCGCTACTTGCCGAGCGGCAAATTGGAACGAGCCGGCGGGTTGTCGCTCCGCAAAACGTTCCCCGCGACATTGTTACGCGATCCAGCGATTTCGGCTAATGGTCGTGGCGCCGCCATAGACTCGGGCCCCGGGGCTCCGGAGCCGCGACTCGCGAGTCGAGAGTCGCGAGTCGAGGGTCGCGAGTCGAGGGTCGGGAGTCGAGGGGTAAGGGAAGCGGAGACGTTCGAGCCGTTCCTCGATCTCGTCATCCTCGAGCTGCTCCTTTCCTCGCACGCTCCCCGTCCCTCCTTTCTCGTTACGCACCCTGCGAGCTAATTTCGCAGAACCGCGGGGCACGTTTGCCGATGAGAAGCGTGCCAGTCCGTGGGAGCGGCGGTCCGAGGGGCAGGGCGAGGGCGGGGCGAGGAGAGGAGGAGGAGGCGGCGCGACGAGGGAGACGAGGAGAGAATTGAACGGCACCCTGCCGGAGGACAGGCTCGACGTCGGGACTCTGGGCGTCCTCCGATCCGAGGAAGAATTCGCGGAAACTAATGAGGGACGAGTTTAAGTAATCAAGGAACAAAACCGTTTGCGCGGCAGAAACGACGCTTACCTGCCGCGGGAGCTGAAATGAAATGCAAATACATACCGTAGGAAAGGGGTTCCCGACATTGCTCCTCAAAATCAAGGATGTATAGAATAAGTTCCGACAAAATGATAAGTTCGTCTCGTTTGCTAAACGCGTAACAAATGGAACTTGGCGAGGAATCCCCGCCTCGTCCCCTTTCTCCGCGTTTCGCCCCCCCCCCCAGCCCCCAGCCCCCTCGCGCCAGCCCCCAGCCACCAGCCCCCTCGCGCCGCCGAGATGGCGCGGCTTCGCTGTATTTGCTTCGATCCCGACTATTCGCAGAAATTCACCGTCAGCGTGTCGGCGCAGCTCCGGGGAATACTAATCAAGTTTTCAGGTGGTTCGTAATGGGGAGAAATTAATTCCAACTCCAATTAATATCCGCGGAATACCGCGCTCAACAATTTCAGAGGCCCGATACGACGAGCGGAATCTTTTGTTTGGTCGACGATAATACTGTACCGCCGACGCCTTCTCGCCTTCGCCCTTCCACGGCCCATCGCGATTTCTTTTCGCTCTGCCTTTACGCGACCCGGAGAGGGACCTCTTTTTTCCCGCGCTCTCTCCTCTTTTTTTTTTTTTTTCTATCGCCGATCGTCAGCCGCGTCGTCATCGACGGCCGCTAAAGGCCGAAGCTTCGTTATCCGTCTTTCTCCCACGCTGGCCGCTTTAACGCGCCCGCTGAAAATCCCTCGTAGCTCCTCGATAATTATGATCGCTCTCGTACCCGTGACGCTTTCGTGGGAGCCCTAGCGCGATTAACGCGGGAATCCTGACGTATGGTTCGGGGATGCGCGCGCGCTAACGATTGCCGTAGAAAACTCCGCGATTTCTCCGATCGTTGGGAGTCGTCCGACGTCGAAGGGAGGCTCCGAAGCGACAAGTTCTCGTTTCCCGCGGCTACATACCCTCGTACGCGTGATTTTTTCTCGCACGATTTTCTCGCACCCCGCGCTCCAGCCTGTCCGGCACGTTGGACTCCACGGCCGGATCCGAGCGACGTGCCTCGATACGTCCTATCCTAATTTAGATCCGCCGGTATTCGGATCGATACGCAGGATCGCCCGTTGACTGACGGCCGTAATTAGTTCATCGAGATGGTATGCGTGGTTAGTAATGCAAACGTTCGGCCGTATACGCGTCAATTACTATCGCAAATGCGACCTAGCTGTACCTACGGGCGGTCGTAAAACGCGTCCCCGGGTTTAATTTAATCCGCGTAGATCGTGGTACGCGACTCGTGCCAAGGTCGCCCTATATGCTCTCTCGTAGAATTGCACGCTCGAAAAAAACGTCTTGCCCATCGCTGCTGGATCAGTTTCCGTGCGCTATGCATAGCGTTGATGCATCCACCCCGTGCCGGAGCTCGATTCGAACTTCGCAAAGGTCCTGCGAGAAAAATCCAGGTTCCAATCCTGTCGGTGGTCATCGTCTAATAGAGCTCTGTACGATGTCTCCCTCGTGACATGGATGAGCGAGACGGAATCCATCTTGGATGGTAGGTTGTAAATAATTATAACGAATTTGCCAAAGTATTAAATAAAAAATACGTCGACCTGTGAAAAGCGTATCCTTCGAAGAGCCTCCTCGTACGCTACTCTCGTTCGTGGTTCGTCTCTCTCGTGCGAGAGCGCACGTGAAAACCTAATCGACGAGACGGCAGGCGGGCGGGGGGGGAGGTGAAAAAAGGTAAGGCTCCCACTGTTTCTCGAGGTACGCCATCGGCCGGCCGGTCAAACATATATTTGCCGTCCGATCTAAGGGATTACGAGGCACGGAGGGTAGTTTACTTGGCTCCCGTCGTTTTGGACAAGCGATTGTTTCAATGCGAGATATGCCCGGTCGCGTTACAACGATGCGTGCGTTCGTTGGCCTCTGAATACAACTTTTTGCTCGGCTCATTCAAGGACGCGTACCTGCGCTTCGTCTATAAGCCCGATAATGGTGCTTGCGGTTATTAGCTCGTAAACAGATCGAAATGCCGAAACGATGAGGACGCGATAGGATTAATTCTGCAGGCGCAGTTCTGGCCGGATAAGGAGACAGTGTGTCGAAGCGTTAGGCGTTGGTGGTAATGCTTGTTAGAGGTCTGCACGTAAATATCGTAGATACTAGCGACACAGAGAAAGAGGGAGAGAGAGAGAGAGGGAGAGAGAGAGACAGAGACGGAGACAGCCAGGCAGCCAGTCTGGCTTTTCTCTTTAAACCCCGGAGGCGCTATCCTGCAATGAAGGGAGTCCAGAGAGTCTCCCCTATCTTTTCCCGTGCGTCCCACGACCAGCTCATTTATCAACCTGCCTTCCATTAATATCCGACAAAATAGTACAGAGACGCGACGTCCCATAGAAGTCGTGCTCGTCCAGCGGGCCAGCTATCCACGCTCTAGCATCCTGCGTTTCGTCTCGCCGACTCGCCGACTCGCCGACTCGCCGACTCGCCCACTCGCCCACTCGCCACTGCGCTTCCTCGCGGCCCAATGCTTTCCCACATTCACCGACGAGCCCTCGAGGGCGAGCGCTCTAGTTGCGCGGATAGAAGCTCGGAAATTCTGACCCCGAATCCCGGAGCATTATCGATACATTTTCATCCAGGCCACGCGTACACGCTACATTCGTTCGCGAGAAACGCAGCCAAAATAGGAAATCGTGGACATAGATGGCCGTCGCGTCGACCGAGCGCCATACCGATATTCGTCCCATCGCACGGTTCGTCCGACGCGGTGTCGCGTACGATCGAAACGAGCGAAACCGTAAGGATAGGACGCCACTGGCAGAGGGCCGATCATCGATGCGGTGAAAAACAAAAAAAAGGTCGATTCCGCGAATCTTGCGCGTCTCTGCGTCGAACGATGCCTCGAGAATATCCTTCGTTACCCGCCAATTCTGACCGCTCGTGAGTCGAACGAATAAGACGGGTCGCCGCGCATTTCCCTTTACATTTTCCAATTGACTTTAAGATTAGAGGACGCTCGGAATTGCTCATCGATATTCGAAAGCGATTAAAGTCTCGGCCGTTTCTTTCGATTCGTCCGTTCTCCACCGCCCGCCCCGCGGCCCCTCGCTTTGTCCGCCTCGGAGCCAAATCGAAAAATACCTTCTTCCCGCGTTTTTCCGCTTTTCGTGGAAAACTTCTCTCCGAGGAAGGGACGTCGAGGGGGGCGGTGGGATCGAAGCCGGAACGAGAGGTCGGCCATTTTTTTGGTTTTACCGCGCACGGTTAGCGTTCGACGTACCGCTCGGCTATCCGGTGCCTTGCCCGGTTTTTTCTGCACGTACGCGTGCACCTAGAGCGCATACCTATAGCGGCGCGGCGGTGCACCGCTTGTGCGGGAGAAACGGGGGTGCATCGAGAAGACATTATGCGCGATCCCAGCCGCGGTAGTATGTTCGGCTTAATCGTTTGCAAATCCGGCGGTATGACGCGCGTAAATAGTACGAGGTCGCGTACGTGCATCCAGCGACGACTCCAGCCAAGTGGAAAGTTACCGGTGAATATACTTCGTTTCGCCGATGCACGTACGTGGACGGTTTTATTCCTCCTTTTTTCCTTTTTATTTTTTCCTCTCTTTCCCTTCGCGACCCACATTCGCTGCCCCTTCCTACGTTTGGCGTTATTGTACATTACGGTGACGGCTTTAGCCGCTTTCGTCGCGTCCGCTCCACGAGGATGCGAACGTCGGAAAGTTTGGAGCACCGCGCCGAGGGGCTGGAATACTCTCGTAACTCTGAATTCATAGCGCGTGATTTTAAAGTCAATGGAGAATCTACCGCTACAAAGTTCCTTTAAAGCGAATCAGACTTCAAAGCGTTTTCAGATTTTTGCCCGAACGCGCCCGTCGACGCACCCGCAACGTTCCTTGCGTAACGTTCGCACTTATTTAAGTCGCGCACCGTTTCTCGATATTCATTATCGGACGACCTTAGGCCCGTAACCTTCCCCTCGTGGCGGCTTCTCCAAAGTAATTACACGCTCTCGACGATCGACGGTGCGGCTCGCTTTATTCGCCGATCTTTTTTGCCTCATCCTTGCTTCGTTACTCGAATATTTTTTTTTTTCTTTTTCGGTCGCGACAGCTCGGTAACGTATTTATCTACCTCGAAGTATCCTCCAGGCTCGATTCGAAAGAAATATTCCTCGCGTTGGAAATTAATTATCGTGGAACTTTGGAGCAGCGCCTCGTGGCCGTTGCGTTTACGGTCGGTCGTTTTTCCACGTTGCCTCCAAGCCTCGTCATAAATCGACCGACTTTCGAGAATAACGTTGGCGGACGTAATTGCCACGATCGAAAATCTCGCTCACAGCCTGGCTCGTAGGGCGGGATCCAGAATAACGCAGTTCTGGATGGATTTTCGGGCGCGTCGGGGAACGAAGTTTGCAAGTCCGCGGTGGGCCTTTCTCGAGCAAGGGGACGGCGTTTTCATTTCGGCGTTTTCCAAGAGGAGCGGCCAACGAGCGAGCCACTTTCCGATCCGAATCAAACCCCACTCGCTCCCCCGAAATTGCCGATTGGAATGTAAGAGGAACGCAAACCTAGGACGGCCCTTGCGCTCTCTTTCTTACGCGGATGAACGACTCGCCTCCGTGGAAATGTCGGGCCGGAAATATTACTCTCTCACCGGCGATGTGCCCCGCATCTTTCGAAAGAGTACCTTCGATCATCTCCGCCGAGTTCGGCGGCGAGGACGCGAAAGCGGCTCCATCGAGAGCTTCGTCCCGATGCCTCGATCCACGCGGACCGAACGGCGGGAGCTCGCTCGATGGATCGAGCCTACCGGCAGAATTTGCAAAAGATTTCGCGAGCGCACGATTGCACCGCGAGAGGGACATCTTCTCTCGATGCCAAAGTCATCCGTTGGAGCACGCTTCTCGAAAGAGGAGCGAGTTACAGGGACGTTGCGACTACCGTTGCGAAGCACCTCTAGGCTGGACCGCGGCTCGGCGGCACGGAAACGACCATTTTCGAGGAACGAGCCAGGTACGTTCGTTCTCTACTCCTGCGTGAAACTCGAACGGCGCGCGTCGCTCGACGAGTATCCGTGCAAACGAACGCTCTTCTTGGTCGCCCTATGCGTCGATTGGATGGAAAAAGGGTGGGCGAGGGGAGAGGGTGGTCGTGTCGGCGAGAACAAAGGAGCGAGTTTTCCAAAATGGAGCGCGCGCGAGCCGCTTTTATCTGTACGTGCATCATCCAAATAACAAATTGCGCCCCGACTGCGCCACTGACGGACACGTTCGGGATGCCCACGAGCCTCACGACCGAGACGTCGAGGCACGAGGGGGGCGAGAGCTGGAAGGAGAGCGAGGAGACGATCGGTCTCGTGGCCACGACGGAGGAGGTTATGGAGCCGAATATAAGGATGAGCGAGCTGACCGAGGCGGAGGAGAAGGCGGAAGGCCGGGAGGCGAGCTGGGACGCGAACAGGGTCGTGCGAGACGTCGCTTACTTGATCCGCGCGCACAAGTTCGCCGACTACGATCGCCGGTATTACGGGAGCGCCGAGGAGGCGGCCGAGCGCCTCTACGAGGCCTTCCCCCGGCCGCCCCTCAGATCCCTGCACTGGGAGGTGCGCCGGCACTGCCAGGCCGCCTTCCTCGAGTGCCTCGCGTACCTCGAGAGGATCGTCGGGCTGACCGCCCTGAGGCGCGAGGACGACACCGTGACGGTGGCCAGAGAGCGGCACTGGGACCTCGGGCAGGACGCCGAGCGGATCCTCGCCGTCGAGAGAGAGTGCCGAAGCGCTCGGAGGCGCGACGCTCTCATCGCGGCTCCCTTCCGCGGCCCGATCGGCAAGTCTAGCCGGCGCGCTCGCCGGAGCTCTCTCGCGCGAATCGCGATACTCGGATCGACCCTCTCCGGATCTCGACTTCGGGCTCGGCCGTTGATATCGAGATCGTGGCCGTACCTTGCTCGCGTATCCGCCTCCGCGCCTACCCCCACCCTCGACCACTTTCGCCTCTCGCGCGCGAGAAGTCCGCCGGCCAGAGCGAGGACTAGGCCGAGTTTTCCTCGATCGCGCGTCGTCCGGCAGAGCGAATAATGCGCGCCACCTTTCAGAGCGCTTCCAGTGGCGCACGACCGTCAGCTACTACATGTGCTGGTACGCGATGCTCGGAGTTCCAGAGTTGGGTATCTTCGGCGAGTCGTGCGACAACCACGCGAATTGCCTCGACGATTACGGGATCCACAACGGAGACCCGAGGGCCGACGACGCGAAACCGTACGCCTGTGCCCTCTATAGCTTCTGCCCGGATCATTGTTGCCCCATGAAGCACATCTCCTACGCGAAAGACTGCTTCCAGTCCCGGCTGAATCCGTGTTACGCTGGGAACGCACCGGGTGCGTACCGATCGTCTTGTACTTCTCGCCTAAGAGGATTATGCGTATCGTATATATTTCCCTACGCGACCCGACGCCTCGCCATCGGCGGCTCCCGTCGACGAGCGTACCTCTCGCCCTGCTCCCCTCACCCCTCGCGCCCCTCGACAACTTTCTCGCGCCTCGCTCCTCGTATATCCGCGACCCCGCACCGCGGCGAACCGCGCTTCGCGATCTTTGCAACTTTTTGCCACCTCTCGAGGTTGCCGCGCCGTTTTTCTCCCGTGTGCCGCCACGTATACGCGTATCGTCGCGCGAGTGACGCACTCGTCGGCAACTTTGACTTCCTCTTCTTGCTTCCAGTATCGAGGACGTCTCGATTGCAGCGCGAAGAAGATGTACCTTGAATCGAGAAGAGAACCGCGACCTTCTGGCACTGCTGTCGAATCGGATAAACGTGAGCTGCGAGTGCCGGTTGGCCGGATACGAGTGGTCCTCCACCTTCGGCCTCTGCGTCGACGTCAACGAGTGTACCCGCGGCGAGCACAATTGTAGCGTAGAAGCGGCCGAGACCTGCCTCAATCTGCCCGGTGGCTTCGAATGCGCGTGCAAACTTGGCTACGCCTACGACGCGAAAGCCAGAGCCTGCGTTCGCAGTGCGATCGTCGAAAGGGCCTTGGCGGAGGTCAGCGGCGAACCGAACGTCACGAAAGCGAAGAGTTTCTTCGCTTCGATCCTCGAGGGCATCGCGGGGTCGATCGGCGATCGTCCTCGCGTCCGATTCGACCTTCTCCTTGCTACGAGCTCGGCCGCGCTGCGATCGTCTATGATGCGCGCCTCGCGCGACACGTATCGCCGCCGATAGACCTTTCTGAAACGTAATTAGCGCCGAGCGTAACCGCTCGGTTGTTTGCGCGGAAGCGTTAAACGCGCACCAACGTTTTTCCTTTCATCTCGCGAGTTTTTCCATCGTAATAAGTGTACGCGTTACGATTCGATACCGCATCGCCACACGGTGCTACGCGTCGGGTAAGTTTCCGACACGTTGCAGAGCGCGCGAAGATAAAAAGGCTTCCAAAGAAAATGTATTAATATTTGTGCTGGCGTAATATGCTAATAGCAGGCGTCATTCCCGCGACTTTTTTGTTTTTTTTTTCCAACAACGCGTAATCACGTCGCCGCTCGCCGGACGCCCGAGGAGTGGTGGGGCGTATCGTTAATGCGGCACGCTCGTCGGAATCGCACCGAAGAGCAATGCCGCACGGCGTAGCTGCGGTCGTGCAAGATAAAGGATAAGAACGATACGGAGAGCTTTGGCTCGCGCATGGGAAGCCGGAGAAAGAGGGCATCGAGAGTTCCGCGTAGCGATAAGCGCGACTTTCTCCCGTCCGGCCGTTTCTGGTTCGTATCTCCTTCGATCGTCCGAGCCTCGCCGGTGGAAATCGCGCGAGGCGATATGGCGCGCTAGGCGAAAGAGTCGAACCGCGGAGGCTGCGAAACGATAACGTACGGCCGCTCGGAAGTCAGGAGAGAGGAAAAAGAGCGAGCCACCGGAAGGTGGAGATTAGCACCGGTAACGATTCTAAATTTTAATCTTACCGCGCAGGTTCGCGTATTTCGCGCGTTATCGCGGACCTTCTTTCTCGAGGGTCATTTGCCACGCTAAAGGAGAAACGATGCGCGCGATGGGCACGGCGGTGCGCATTCGGCATAACAGCGGTTGCCGCCGCCGGTCGCGCGACGCATCGTCGCTGGGAGATTTCCGTGCGAGAAACCGATCCGACGAGTATCGCGCTGCCGCGTTCTTTGGATCGGCGCAGCGGTCGCGGCGAGAGCGATCGGAGTCGGTAGCGCGCCTGCGGTTTCCTCGCTCCTTTCCTCCAAACGTCGAGAGTCCAAAGGGTAATAGGGTGGGATGGAAACGGCGGCAACGTTGGCGACAATATCGAGCAATCGTTTTCATGGCTGCCGCGTAAAAAAAGCGCGATGCGCGAAGAGGTTAAGAGGCAGGGACGTTTCCTCGAGGCTCGCGATTGGTCGTCGACGCAATACCTTCGGGCGGAAGGATCGTCGAGAAGGAGGGGGCGCCGATCGGTACTCCATTATTATCGCACTCCCGGCGCGGAACGATCGGCCACCTTTGGTTTCTTTGCGGGCGCAGAGAAACGTCGAAAGGAGATCGATCGCCCTTACGTTTAGTCCGAGCGCGCGGCGGTCGGTTCGTTTACGTAACGACGGCAGGAAGGCGCATCGTCGACGTAAGGCCACACAGGTCGTATTACCGGGGACGATGGTATTTGAAATTCTTCCCAAGCCGACGGAGCGGTGCACCGCGTGCATTCCGGCGTCGCGCACCGGCCTCGGACGAGCGCGAGTCCTGCTCGCCTCGCGGAAGCAGAGCGACAGCTCCTCGGAAAGTTAACCGGCGAGCGAGGCGAGCATCGGCCTCCCTCCGTCGAGGGGCTAGCTTCCGGAGGTGAGCCTCGCGGCTTCTTCGGCCACGATTCGGCCGCTCCCCAGCCGAGCTCACTCATCGGCCGTGGCCTCCTGGGAACGGATCGAGGCCGCTCGGGGCAGGTGGAACGGGCCGGCACGGCCGCGGGGACGAAATGCGAATATTCATGGATGGAAATAAAGCGGCGAGAAGGGGAGATAAATGCGGCCATCCGGGAGAACGCGCGCCGCCAGGCCGAAAACGCGAAAAGCGTATCCGCGCATATTTCGAAAACAAACGACGGCCGTAGCCGATCGAACGTATACGAAACAAAATCGGCCTTTCCGATTCTATTAGCGGGCCGGGCCGGGCCGGGCCGGGCCGAGTCGAGGTTCGAGGGGTGGGGGAGGGTAGGGCAGGCTCGACGCATCCGTCGTTCCTGCGAAATCAAACGGGGATCGACGATTACTCGATCCCCCTTCCGCGCCAAATTACTTCCGGCTCGAGGTACAACGGATCACCGTTCTGTTGCGCCGGCAAACATTTATTTACCAAAGGTTCGTTATTATCGCCATTAACCTCGCTCTTCCCCCCCCCCTTTTTTTCCGCCAACGTTTGCGCGTTGATCCGTTTATCGGCGCGCTACCGGCGAGGAGCCGCGCGCTGGTGCCGCCTGCCTGCCCCCTCCTCGGGATACCCTCTCGGACGCGAACGGAGGATCCGAAGAAGGAGCGAGCCGGAGAAAAATATTTGAACGCGCGGCGAGTGTTTTAAGGCCGAAGGTTCGCGCCGCTCGTCGCGTGTTTATCCAGCGTTCGTTCTCGGCCCGATTCGCGCTTTTCTCGCTCCACGTCCGATACGTGCCGATCGAATCGATCCCCGCTCCTTGCCGGTATCGAGTGTCCTCGCGAGACGAGAGCGGGAGAGGGGGGGGGGGGAGTGTAAGTCTGGATATACAACGGAGACGTCCCAAAGGTCTGCGAGGCGCTTGCCCAACGCCGGCTCTATCCATCCTCGTCGATCGAGTGGCGCGAGCCGATGACGGCGGGCAAATTCCGCGGTTGCACGGCTCTCTCCGAATCCGCGGCGCGAGAACGGGCCCGCTCCGGTCGGGAGACATCCTCGGGCCTCCGTCCGCTCGACCGGACGCCGCCCGCCTCGCTTCGCCTCGCGAATCGCCTTCGGCGCGCCTCCTCCTCGATCGAATCGAAGGCCGTCCCCTCCTCCGCCGAGGCTCGAGCAAGTGCCCAAGCGGGCAGAGCGTCGGGCCGCGGTCTCCAGGAGGCTCTTCGAGGCACTTTCCTCTCCGGGCGGCCAGTCGAGGAGCATGGCTCTGCGCGACTGGTACGCGGACCGCGAGGTTCTCCTGACGGGGGCCACCAGCGAGCTCGGGAGGACGCTCCTCGAGAAGATCCTTCGGTGCTTCCCCACGACGCGGGTCTACCTGCTGGTCAGATCGCGGCAGGGCCTTGGCAAGGACGAGCGAATCGAGAAGATCTTGGAGTCGGCCCGGTACGAACGTCCTTCGCCCTTCGCGCTCCCGAATCGCCGCGCCGGCCGACCTTCGCCTCGGGCGCCCTCGCCTTTGTCCGCGAGTTAAATTACCACCCTGGATTCCGGAACGGATTCCGGAACGCGTCCAGAATTTATTCGGTCAAACCTCGCGGAGGCCCGAGTGGCCCTGGGCGCCAAGGCTCCCCTCCTTCCCCGACTCACCGTCGGCCGCATAGGACGTTGCCAAGATTGGATCCCGCGATCGCGATAGCCGATCCTTTCCGCCCGCCTTTTCCCCGTTTCATCGAGGCGCACGGCCCGCGCGATAGACTCTCCCGCGCCCCGAAATATCCGCGGCTCGGAACTTTTCCGGTCTACTCCGATCTTTTCTCCGTCGTCGAACCCGAAAAAATCGCGATTGGCCACGAGTCGCTCGACGAGGATTACGATGTCGAGTACGACCTACGAGCGTTCGCGACCTCAAAATCGGGACCAATTCGTTCTTCTCGCGAATCACCGCTCCTCGCGAATACGGCGACGAGAGCGAGTTTTCCCGATACGATCGTGGAATCGATCGTGTCCTCCGTCCGCGCCAGTGTGCACCCGAGGCTTTTCCCGGAGCTACGGCTTTTTTTTTCGCGAAGCAGCGCGAATATTATCGCTCAAGAGCGCTCTTCGTCGCCGAGTTTAGCCTCGTTGGAAAGCGCGCCATCGGATCGAGTCGACGTTCCTCTCGAGCGGAACGGACGTCGCGAGTATGGGAGGAGAGCCGGCGCTCGAGATGTTTGCCCATCGACGGCCGACCCTGCAACGGCGGAAGGACGTCCGGTCGTCGCGAGTGGATTATTTACCGCGCGAGTGGAAAGCCGGCAAAGCGGTCGTTGAGACGGCGATCGAGATTGGCAATCGAGTCGACGGCATTGGCTCGGAGGAAAGGGACGGCGGAGGGCGGCGGAGCCGAAAATTACTCCCGCGCGCCACTTCTTCCACCGGCGCGCTAATGACGCTATCGGCGAGCGGAGGAATTTCCAGCATCGACCGCATCGATTCGCGATCGTGCGTCGCACGCTGCAAACCTCCGGAACCACTTTCCGTCTTGGAGAGGCGCGCGAATCACGATCGACGTGGAAAATGTCCGTGCCGCTGCGCGGTGGGGAGGAGTCGCGCCCTCGACGCTTTTCAAATTTTGGTCCAAGCAGAGTCCGCCGTTACGCTTCGATGCCCATCTTCTCGATCGCCCGGGGTAAATCGGTCGCCGGACCGAGCTTCGGGACGTTCGGTCCTTCGAAAAATCTGTTTGGACAAAGAGCAAACGCGAATTGCGGGAGCGTACCGCGTACTCGAGAATGAAGTTCGGCGGACCTCGCGATCCGCGCGCACGTCGCTCGCGCGCCGAGCTGCTTTCACGGCCGCCCGATGAGCGAGTCTTCCCCCTTGGCTCCCGCTCCCGCTTCCTCGGGAAGCGTACGCTTCTCACCGGCTTTCCGCGTCGTTCCGCAGGTACGATCGACTGAGGCAGCAGGATCCGAGGGCGATGTCGCGCCTAACGGTGCTGGAGGGCAACCTGCTCTACGAGGACCTCGGTCTCGGCAAGGAGGACAAAGCGGCGGTGAGGAACGTCACGGTGGTCTTCCACGCTGGCGGGCCGCACGACGAGGTCTTCGAATTCTGCCGAGAACTGCCGCGCCTCGTGGCGATCGCGGCGGCGTCGAGCATCTTCAAGTGCAAGGGCCGAATCGCGGAAGCCTCGCGGAACGAACGCGCGCCCGAGATACCGCTCGCTCTGGTGCGGCTGGCCTTGCTCGGGCCGGCTCATCGGGAACCTACGGCCGGCTACGTCGACACCCTGAAAGGCTCGACCGCCCTGATGGTCGGGGCGGGCTTCGCTCTCGGCGATTCCAAATTGCGGGCGGAAGTGATTCCGGTCGACCTGGCGGTCAACACCCTCCTAGCCGCCGCCTGGGAACGAAGCACCTTGTGGGTATTCCCTTTGATTACGTCTCGACCGTGTTTACCAAACTCGTGCATCCGGCCGAGACGAGCGCTCCTCGTCCGAGGCCAGGAGCTCCCCTCCTTGCGCGCACTCGACGGCGCCCCCTTCCCCCTGGGAAGATCCGCCCGGAGATCGCTCCTCGATCGGTTACGAGCCTAAGCGCCGCTCTCTCGACGACGCGAAAGACGCTTCTCGCTTCGAATCGCGTCTCCCCTCTCTTCGATTCGTCAGCGGATGCGATCCGGTCGCTCTTCGAACCTCGACTCTACCCACGATGCTCGCGTAAACCTGGCCCAGCGTACGCGCGATCGCGAAGACCGCGAGGCTTGGGCTTTCTTTGGTCGCTTTGGCGGCCACCGTGCCTGCTGCGCGTCCAGATTACCCAAAAGGTGCCTCCGGCTCGCGGAATTCGCCACTGACATCGCGTCATTCGGAATCGGGGGCAGCGCGGAGATGAAGGATCGAACGGTTTAATCTCCCCGGTGCTTGGACAGATACTTTCGACGCAACCGGCGCGCTTTTCCTCTTATCGGCCGGGTTTGAGGGGATCGTCCATGCACGAAAGCACCTTTGTAAGGGCTTTACGCGCGACTCTTTCGAAGCCGCGGAAAGAATCCAGCGGCGAGTCTTATTCGCTACTTACGCGCGCCCATAGCACCGGGAGGGTTAACGGATCCCGTCCGAGCTACCGGAGATTCGAGCGAGGTAAACGAAAAATGATACAGCCTCGACGATGAAAAGGGAATTCCTCCGTTGCGGCATCGTATCGATCTTGCACCGCGCCGAGTCGAGTCGAGTCGAGTCGGGAGATAAGTCGGGGTTAAGTTCTCCGTTCGGGATATAAAACTCGAAATGGGGTTTTCGATTCGTTACGCGCTTCGTACGACGAATTCGCGCGGGACCTTACTCCTTAGACGGCGGTTTTTATCCGGCAATAAGTCGTGCAACGAGGAACCGATCGAAGAAAACTTACGGCGCACTTTCCCGGCTACCGACCAAAACCTTTCCACCCTGGTTTCATCCCAGACCACCCCCCGCTCTCTCTCTCTCTCTCTCTCTCTCTTTCTCTCTCTCTCTCGAAAACGCTTCCGGACGCGCGGTTTACGAATAAATCGACCGCGAGCCGAAAGTTTTCCTCGCTTTCCGGGCTTCGGCTCTAGACGCCTCCGCCTACTTTTTGCGGTCGTTTAAAGGACACTCCTACGATCGAGGAAGTCGCGGAACGCGTTGCTGGCTCTTCGGGCTCACGTTGCGCCGCCTTGGGCGCCCGATCGTTTTTCTTGCAGGGCCGAGACGCGAGGTGCGGTGGTGTACAACGCGCCGAGCATCGAGTGCACTTGGGGAGAGCTCCTGCGGCAAGGGAAACGGGCCGGTCGGAAGTTTCCGTACCCGTCCTTCGGCATCCGTGGAATGACGTCCATCGTGGCGCTACACTGTATCCTGATAGCGCTCCTCGAGTGGCTGCCTTCCGCGCTCTGCGACTACGCTCTGGGCCTCTGCTGCGCGAAACCAAGGTGGGCAAAGCGAGGCGAAACGAGCGTCGCACCCGCCCTCCTTCCCTTCGAAACCTCCGATCGCGGAGTTCTCGCTAAATTCGTTTCGCTAGATCTCCGGTTGGGACACGGGGGAAAGTGGGCGAGGGGAGGGGAGGGGAGGGGAGGGGAGAGGCGTCGGGGGAAGGAGCGACGCGGGACGCTTGTGCGCGAGGGGCTGCGCGTTCCGGGATCCGCTTTCGGAAGACCTCCGCGCGGTGCACTCGGCAAACGAGGCGTAATCGTAAAAGTAAAAGTGATCTGGAAGGCCGATCGAAGCGGATAGCGGCGTAAACGGGTTTGCCTGCGGCGTCGGCTTCGACGCAGGCGCGCGCATCGACCGTTGCGAGGGCAGGCGGCTCGGCCGAGTCGAGGGAAAACTCGTTTCCTCGCCAAGAAGTTACGGACCGCCGGGCCGATTGCTTTTCAAAATAGCGTCCAGCTCGTCCGCGAAACTTTTCCGAAATCTTGACGGCCGGCGCTCCTCGCGAGACCTTTTTATATCGTCGGACCCTCGTAAGAAGGAATCTCCGTGGGGAACGCTTTGCGTTTGGCCCCTTTGGCACGGTTTATCGGCCACTTTCGTCCGCTTCGAAGTCGAAGATCGATCGAATTCCACGAATGATCTTTAATTCTCACGGTAGCTCGCGGCTCGCGCTCGACTGCCTTTTCCCACGCAAAATTATCGAGTTCGCTCGAGGCAAAAGTTGTGCGTCGACGCGAAAATGAATATCAAAGGAGAGCGGGGCGGGAGAGCGAAAGAGGACAAAATTGTCGCAATGGCGGAGAGCCGAAAGATCGTTGGGAAGCACGGAGCCGGAGGAACGTTATATCGGGGACGATAAAGAAGGTAAAACCTTTGCTTCTCCCCAGGATGGTCGCCGAGTACGAGAGAGTTCGCAATGCCCTTCGTCCCCTGGAGTCGATCTCATCGAGGCCGTGGCCGGGGGAGAGGAATCGCGTCCGGTCGCTTCACGAACGTCTCAGCCCCGAGGAGCAAGATGCATTTCCGGTTATCGGCGAAATCGACATCGAGAGCTACGTCCTGTGCGCGGCAGCCGCCAGCAAGAAGTACTGCGCAGGCACGAGCAACGGCCGAATCGTCGATGTATTTCGCTCGCTCCTTCTGCTCATCGCGATCCTCGCGCTCGTCTGCGCGATTTACTCGGCGTATCGGTTGAACCTTTAGGAACGCAAAGTTTGCGCCGGTACCGAGTTGGGGCTCTCATCGCTCTCCATTCTCCCAAAGGATGTATTTACATTCGCGTCGATCGCCAACGAGAACGAGCAGTTACTTTCCTCCCTTCCTCCTTTCTCCGCGGCTTCTCCGATCGACCAAATTCTACCGGAAACGTTCGAGCGCAAAAGTCTAAGGGCGCGGTTGTCGCGCAGGAAGAAAAAACGGAGGTACGGATCGTTCGCCGTGGTTGTCGATAGGAGCAAGCCTCTTCAATATTCCCCTTTGTCCGCACTTACGCGCGCACTCGCAACGTAACGGTACAGGGCTTGCACCGCGAGTACGGTTCTTTCTCCCCGCCCCCCTCTCTCCCCCTCTCTCTCCCTCGCCCTCGCCCTCGCCCTCGCCCTCTCCACGAGACGCGGTTCCCTTCCGAAAGCACGTCCAAGTTTTTTTGGCGCTTTCATCGCGTATATCGTGCTTTTGGCAGTGAGCCAGGATACTTTGGACGGGCGCGCACGAGGTACGTGGCTGGGCAGGAGGAAGAATATCCGCTTATAGCTAAACCGGATAAGTACGCGCGATAACCTTATCCGCGATGACTGTTCCCATCGGTGGCGCAGCGCACTCGGAATGCTTCTCGGGGCAAAGGCGGGGAGGAACGCGCGGCTTTCGATCCGTGAACGAATGCGCCGTTCGCCTACCAATTAACCGCCTCTCCGCTCGGCGAGTCTTTCAGCCCGAACTCGAGTACCTCTCGCGTACGAGACGGTGCGTCGACTTTGAGGCGAATGTCGCCGATGCGAAAGGTGTTTTCGCCGAGTTGCTCCAAATTGAACGTAAACAACCTTTTCGGCCTTGTCTCAAAGGTAATACGAGGAGGTCGAACCGCTATCGTGGAAATATCGTGGATTCGTCCACGTGGGAGAATTCGCTTTGCCTTCGGTTCGGAACGTTTGTTTACGATCGAACTTGCCCGAAACAAGGAGCCGTTCGAAGTTGCGTACGATTGGTCGGTCACTTTGCCCAAACCCTCGTTCGGAGCCGCGAGCGTAGCGGTTCGGAAAGGTGGATGTTGGAGGGAAACGTCGAATAACCCGGAAAAGCGAGAAATATAGGTAAGCGATCCTGCAACGTGGATACGCGAAAATGCCGTTGCGGTGAAAGTCCACCGGAGATCATCGCCCTACCTTCGCCTACCGTTAAGAAACACGAATCCTCGCTGGTTTTCCCTTGCGCAATCCATCGGACACGCTCTCCTTCGCCGCGTTCGAGCGAACCGTTGCGTACAAAGGGTTACCGGAAGGTGATGGCACTTTGAGCGATTTCCCAGGACGCTCGACGAAGCTCGAATTTCGAAAGTTCGGCCTTACACGTCCAACTCCCCGTTCAACCTGGTTTACGTAAGTCTTTTGTATATTCTTCTCGTAAATACATCGATCCTTTTCAACGTTTCGATCGTTTTGCTTCATTCGACTTGGTCGACCCGATATGGCGCTAGACTCCTCGACGTAATTAAAGGGCAATAGCCGGGTCAACCCCTCCTCTCCCGCTCCGGCGCAAATTTCATTCGCGTGACTAGAAGCGCGGATAGAAAGCGAGTCGAGTTATGCTTTTAAAATCCTATTACCGGTAGCGAGCGTGAAATTTCACAAAGAAAGTTACGGATTAGTTTCGCGGGATATAATTGGCCGTGGTCGGTGGAACCGTGCCTCCATAATAACAATTATTGGAAAGCTCCGTCGTTCGAAAGGAAGTTCTCCCTCGGCGGGTAGGGCGAGCGACGCGAGGGGGCAAGAGGGTCGGAAGGTCGCGGGAGGATAAGGAGGAGAAAGGGCGGAAGCGAGGAGGGAAAGGTTCGAAGGATTTCGAAGGAAAAGGTCCGAAGACAAAGCGAAAAGAGGTACGGCCAGGATGCGTACCCGATTTGTCTACGAGGAAAAGGGATAAAATCCGCGCGGATTTCCTTGGACTCGGTGTTTCTCGGCGAAAGCGACATTCTTGAGTTCTCGTGGAAAAGACAGCATCGCGAGTGCGAGCGGGAAAAGGTTGAAACGCGGTTCGGTCACCGGTGCACCGCGTTCCATTCCATCGAAACGACCAACGTCGTGGAATCTTAGCGGGGCAGCTCGAAGGAGACGTATCCATTAGACGCGTGCCCGCACGTATTTCACGAGGATGCACGTCGAGAACGTTCGAGAAGGAGGAAGGGAAAGGAAAGGAGCGTATCGGCGAAAAATTTAGCCAGCGCGCCGCACGCGACTCGTACGATTCCAGCTTATTGCCCACACGGACCAGCCCCTCTCGACCCTGTCCAGGCTCCTCGACGTCTTGGAGGCGCGGTTCCGCGAAAAGGGAAAGGCAAAGATTTTAATGATTCCTCCTATCCAAGCCCCCGGCCGCGATAGCGCCGAGGTTATTTGCCTCGAAACTACCGAGTTCTGCAGCAGCTGCCGCGAAATAATACCCGGCCCTTACTCGATCTTATTTCGCTTCACCCGCGGCACGAGATAAAACACGTCTATTTCTTGCTAGCGGAAACGCTCCGAGGAAGGTTATCCGGTTTATTTTCGCCCCGCGCCTTCTCGAATTTCGCCCGTCGCGTCGGAGACACTTGGAGAGCTATCTCCATTACGGCCGGCTGCGCCAAAGACCGCAGAGGAAAGATTAATAGAGCCCGATGAGGCGCGATTCGACGAGCCTCGTGGAATCGCGAGACCCATCGCCTCGAACCTGCTGCGCCAGCGCGGATTGTTACCGCTCGCGCCTACGCTACTTTCAGGAATGCACTCCGTGGGAAAAGACTCGGAAAACTTACGCACTTACCCACGGCCATCACCGACGGATTCTACGAACATGGTTTTCCTTATCGGCTTATTACGTTGCTATATAAACGTCGCGTTATTACCGGACACGACTCGAGCAACGTTTACCCGGCGAACCAAGCTCTAGGGAATCGATGGAACCTTGAGAAATCCAGTGCCAACGGCATCGACGGTACCTTTATCCGAGTTTTCCGGTATCGTCGAAAACCCAGCGATTCCCAATACCCGTGCCTATTTCGAAGCGAGCTCGATCGGTGGGATTTAGGCTAGGAGGGCTAGCGCGATATCGAGGACAAACTCGGGAAGGGGCAAGAAACGCGTTCGGTCTTTCTCGGGCCGTGTCTCCCGGTACGCGCCGGAGCTCCCCGAATAATCTTTGGCCGCGGAAGCGCACTAACCGAAGACGCGGCGTGGTGCCTCGGCGGAGAGTTCTCTCCGGACAATGGAGTCAAAGGAGAAGGGTTGCGAGAGCAAAGATCTCCGGTGCGCGGACCGATCTAAGAGCGAGATACCGTCGATCCAAGTTTGGTGGTACCGACGCGTGGCGAGAGGACGGGCCGCGTCCAGAGCACGCTAGGACCACCTCGAGCGAGTATACTCCCCCCCCCCCCCCCCCATTGGTCTCGCGAATCTCTCTCTCCGCCCCGGCCATTCGCGGCGCGAGTGCGAGGCCCTTTTGACGGCCCCGCCGCCAATACCAACATCGACGCGGACGCTCGACTTTCTTCCCTCTTTCCGCGTCTTTGCCCCTTGCTTCCGTTCTTTGCCTCTTTCTTCGCATCGAGGAGCGCGGCACTCGTCGAAAATGGCCAGGTCAAAGTTTGCTCCGCTGGTAGAGCTCCTCGACCGTATCCGATTCTCAGTATTGCTCCCCCTCCCCGAGGTCCAAATTCGTGCGGAAAATCTTGGCGATCTCGTCTAATTACGCTGAACGTGGAGAGTGGCGAGATCGCCGAAGAGCGAGAAGAGGGAGAGTATGGTGGGAAAGAAGGTGGGAGGAAGCGGAGGCGTGCAGCGAGACGATCCTCGCGGCGGAAGGTAGGGAGGTTTATGGCACGCAGACGGGGCAGGGAAAACGGGGATGGCGAGGCGCGGAAAAAACGGCGAGGGATAGAGAGTTGGGCCGAGAGTCCGGGGCGGGAGTAGGGGGATGGCGCGGGCCGAGGGGCGGGAGGAGGGGGCAGCGAGAGAAAGGACGGCAAGTCGTTTACGCGCGTTAAATCAGCCGGCTTCGTTGAGCGGGAGGGTGCAACTGCGTGCGCCCGGCAGGAGGGAAAGAAAGAGGAGGGAGGAGGGAGGAGGAAAGAGCCGAGCCGAGCCGCGGTGCGCCGATGGGACGCTCGGGGCGAGCGGCGGGGAGCGAGGGGTCGGGGTTGCGCTCGGGGCTTGGGGGAGGGCGTGGAGGAGGGGGAGGGGGCGGGGGGGCGAGCATAAGTTCTAGTTAGTATTGCGCGGGTGCCCTCGGGCAAAGTTGGGCGAATCCGGTGGGAGAGAGAGTCGCCTCGCCGCCTCGGCGGCTTCTCGACTAGCTAAGCAGCTTTCCCCGAGCGAGGGCCGCCAGGGGGGAGGGTGTGCGCCTCGGTTAATCCACACAGCTGCCGCGTTAACCTAAGCTTTTTACCAGCCCTCTCTCCTTCTTCTAGATTCGCCCGCTCCGGCTCGACTCGACGGCCCTCGAGCTTGCCCCGCGCCCCCCTTCGATCCTCGCCAAAATCCGGGAAAGGGTCTCGCGATCGGTTCGAGGCACGGCGATCGCTCGCAAAGATGAAGCAGGTACGAGTGGCGGCCTACGAGTCGGGCGCGGCTCTTGGAAGCGCCTCGCGAATGGCGCGATGTTGGCGGAAGGAGCGTGTCCGAAACGCGAGGAAAGCGCTCGAGCGATATCGAGCGTACCGCTGGAGGAGCTCGGCGCTACTCGGCGATCCATCCAGACCTTGGCGAACGTGATAGGACTCCAGGGTCGAATACGAGGAATCGCGGATATCCTGGACCGTTGAGTGGAAAGTCGCGACGTACGGCCTCGTCGCGCTTCGGCCAAGGCTCCGTGGAAACTCTCTCTCCCCCCTCTTCTTTTACGGTCGTTCGTTTTCCGACGCCTACGCGCTCCTACGCTCCGGACGAATCGTTCTCGGCTCGGACCCGAGTATTCGAATCTTCGAAGCGAGCCTCGCTTTTCGTAGGATCGCTCCTCCGCGTGCGGGAGGCGTCCGAAATCGTTTGGAACGCTCGCTTTTTAATCGTAATTTGCCTCGGGGTCGGGCCTTCGAGGAGAGTTCGCTCGTTCCTATCTCCCGGTGGAGGTCAGGGTGCGCCGCGGTAGCGCGCGTTACGAGGCAAGTTTCCGCAGCAGCGCGCCGCTTCCACTGTGAAATACCAAAGTTCGTACGTGTGGCGGACGTCGAGGAATCGCGAGTTGTGCTCGGCAATTACGAGCACCGCGAGGCGGATAATTATTATTATTGTGTTCCGTATTATCCTTGCGGGCTTCGAGCTGGTGTAGAAGTCGGAAAGGCTCGCCGAGGCTCGTATCGCGTCTCGCCGAAGCCAGCTAGGAGAATACTCGATACCGCGCGTTCGCTCTCCGACGCGAGTGCCACGACGAAATTCCGCGAGATTCGCGCCGCTCTACCCCGCCCTGGATATTAACCATTTGCAAATGCCACTTTTCCTTCCGGCACCGGAATGGAAATATCGCCGGAGTACGTTTAATTTTCCTTTCGCCGGCTCTTTGGCGCAAATTAATTTTAAAATCAAGAGAGAAATTCCATTACGAGCCGGCCCCTAGTGCGTAAATTGCTCCAAGCTCATGCTCGTTCGAAGTTGCAGAAGCGCGAGGGCGAAGTATATGCCGGCGCTGATCGTCTAAATCCTTGCCGTATGCCGATATTCTTCCGCCGCTCGTTTATTAGCGGACTCTTCGCTCCAGCGCGGACGGAGCCGTGAAAATGAAACGGATCGGGTCAAGTTCCGACCCTCTATTTATATTTCATAGCGCCGCTTCTTCGCCGCCGAGAAGTGCAAAACTATACTCGCCGCGAACGAATTGGTCGAGGAAAAAGATAGATACCGATTCGCGAGGACAAGATGCGCGAACGCAAATTGTATAGGGCAACGGAGGCATTGTCCCGAGGATAGGAACTTGGAAGATGCCTCGACGCGCGTCGTTGCCTCGGCCCCGGTCGAGCTCTCGAGTGTACGAGTAACCGCCGGTGAACTCCGGCTCGAATGCGAAGAAAATTACCATGTAAATTTCTGGACTGATTTTCCTCGCGTTTGATGCTTCGAATGCATCAGATTCGCTTATTACGGGACAAGCGTGTCTAACGAGCTACCGCGGTAATGCCATTTCCACGGCGGTCCGGGTAAGTTCGATATCCAGTTACGTTTTACATTTGTCCCGCGTAGATGCCGAGCGCGCTCGATAACGGGCACGAGCAATGCTCCATGGCACGGATATCGCGTTATATCGCATCGTCGAGAAGCAAAGTATCCCAATGAGTCAACGGTTCGTTAACTCGGTACGATCGCGAGCGTCCGCCGACGAGTCGACGAGAGCAGGATGCGCCGAGCCGATATCGATCCCCCTGAGACGCTACAACTCGATTAAGAAGCCAAGGTGTATCTCCGTTGGAGCGTATGGGAAAAGGCAAGGCGATCGCGTCGGGAGCGTGAGAGCGCGTAGCTCGCGCCGCCGTGTCGCTCGAGTTCGCCATCGACGGAAGGGGGATGGGGAAGAAGGGAAACGCGGTGTTTATCGACCTTGAGGGAAAGGATGGAAACACCGCGACGAGGCCTCGATTTCCATGTCCGCTTGCCAATCTCCACGGCACGCGCGAGATAACGGAGGGCGATACTTTTTCACGCAAGCCCATTGTCTACCCGCGCGGTTGCATTTTTCGTTCTATCGCGCTACGAACGAGATTCGGACGGGAGGCGAAAACGGACCTTCCTCCTTTGGTTTGTCCCCGACAACCGCAACCGCTGCCGGTTTGCCCACGTTTGATTTTTCTCCGTATTTAAAATACGTCCCGCAGTGCGGCGAATCTTTTGGTCGTCTGGTGCGGGAAGAACGATCGGGGTTGCGCGTTGCGCACCTTCGCGTCGACGTCTACCCGCGCGCTTTTCGCGCTTGTGCACACACCGACGCTCTACCGTTTGCGTATCATTTATGCGGCGCACCAGTGGGGAAGTCGGTTTCTGGCCGGTGGCACGGTTGCTCGCTTTATCGTCCCTGGCTCACGGTGGATTGCACGACCCGCCGGCGAATTTCCTCAAGGATTCCCCAGCTCCGAACCTTCCGAAGGGACGTTGACGTTCGACGGTAGCTTTAATTAACCGGACAGGAGCGAGGAAGCCTCGTCCGGACGATCGAGTATAACGCGTATCTCGCATTCGCCGATCGACCCGCGCCGCGTTTTTCCGCCTCGCGGTATACGCGTATCGCGCGTATACGTAAATTGCAGGATCGAGGAAAAGGCGTGGAGGGGCTGAGTTATCGCGAGCGATCCCTCGTCTCGGCACAAACATCCTTCGTGCGAGACCGATTTTACGGTAAATAGGAGTCCTTTCCTAACGAATTGTTTGCCGGGAACGAACCACCTCGCGGTCCACACGTGCGCCCGGCTTCTTCCGTCGTGTTTGTCCACGACTCCCGACAGGGCCGTCGAGAGCGAGCGACGGGGCGCGGGCATCCTCCGTTTGCCGGAATCCGTCATCGCCGACCGATCCACGTCCTCCCCGAATATAAAGGAGGAACGGGCGAGCGCCGCGAGACGGCAAATTTGTCGAGCCATTCCGCGTGTAAAACGAAAAAACTCTCCACAACTTTCTACGCCCGTGTCACGCGCACGCGCCTTATGCATGGAAAAACTTTTATAACGCGAGAGTGGAAAATCGATCGAAATATCGAGTTGTCGGGCGATCGGAGAATTTTTCCACGCGTCTCTCCCCGAACTCGATTATCGACGCGGCATAATTTTCGAATGGCTTCCCGTGAAAGGTAGACGTCGGACGGCCAGCGCTCGACGCGTTAATCCCGAGTTTCCCACCGTTTCGCGCGCTACGCAAGTGGCCGTTTAATATCCCCCCGTCGGACATTGGGTATTAGAGCGCGCTCACCGTTTTGCGACGATTCGATCGCGCCAATTGGCCGCGCGACCGGTCGTTTTAATCGACGCGCTCGTTGGCCCCGATCGCCATCGCAGGTTTGTTTCCTCCCTGCCGAATGCGTCGCGTTTAATGCCCGGGCTAATTCGTTAATTCAGCGTTAATTATGTAGACGCATTTTGCGTGCCGGCGATATCTCTTTGAATTTTGATCGACCGTCGGCTCCCTCGCCGATTATATTTCCAGCCTGTCGATATCCCTCAAACTCGAAAATTAAAAGCCTCTCGATAGCCGTCACCGACTTTGCGTCCGATTCGCCGCAGGCCGGCCGGCCCGAGCGACGCGAAAAACCTGTCCCGCTCTACCCTGGGATTTTTCGAAGCGCTCTCGAGCGGAGAATCCACGTGCACCTCCTCGGCTCTCTCGCGTCATCGAGGAGCGTCGTTGGGTTCGATCCGAGCGGGACGCGCGATCCGGTCAATGGATACGGCGCCGCCTCTTCAACGGGCCGCGCCGGAAGGCATTAAAATGCGGAGCGCGGCACCTGTCCAACGGCCGTCTTTGGTCGCGAAACGAGAGGTGGCCGTCGCGGAAAAAAGAAGAGAGGCGGGCAAAGGGCGGATGGTGGTGGCACTGCGCCGCGGCCCGAGCGCGAACGGACGCGAGTAAAATATCCTCGCCGATGAAGCGTTAATGGCAGCGTCGCTGCTAAGGCAGGAATTAAACGACGGTGGCCGTTTCATCCCCGAGCGGAAATTAGTTTCGGCCATCTCGGTACGTGCCGGCTCTGGTCTCGCTACCGCGAGGGCGAGCGCGCTCTCCCCCCCCCCCCGGCCCACCCCACGCCCCTCTCTCTCCCTCTCTCACGCCCCCTCGCCCTATTCGTCCTCCTCTGTACCAGCCATGTCGCGCTCGTCGGACGCAATTTTATCGAGAGGAACCGCGTTCCGCTTTACGTCCGTGCGCGACGGATTGACCGTAACGAACGACGCCCCTTGACCCCTCTTTGGTTTCGCATTTATAGCCGGTTACCGATTTTTAACGAAAGCCCCGGCATATCTATTAACTCGCTCTCGAATGCGGGCATCTTGTTCGTCGAATCAAAATCCGGCCTGCTCCAACTATCCCATTATTATCCTCCCCACCCGCCCCTCCCGCTCTCCTTGTCCATCCTTCGACCCATTTCGCTCGCATGCCCAACGCGCTCGTATAACCCTTTCTCGTACCTTGCGAAAGAGAGAGATAGAGAGAAGGGGGGCAGGGGGGGGGGCTGATACGTGATCGAGTCCTAACGTAGGTCTGGAGGGTCCGAATTTAACGACGATAGACTCGCGAGATAACCACGAAGCGCGTTGCCTTCGCGAAAATTTCCTTCGTCGTTACGACCATTACGAGCTTATATTTGTTTCCCCTTATGCCCTAATACGAGGCGGAGGTTGACTCGGCAGTTCGAAATTTCGCCCACTCTTCTCCCACCGACTTTCGTAAAGTTACTCGCTTTCAGCGAGCGCAAGTTAAACGATCTTGGAACGCGCTTCGCGAAATTTAATAGTCTTTGACGAGGGGATAAAGTCGAGTTCTTTGTTGGCTAGGGGCCGAATGTCTCCGTTGGCTTGCTCCTCGATCTCTCGCGAATTTCCATCGTCGGTGGGACCGTTTTTGGCGCAGCCTCAATGTCGGCCCTCGAACGGCGTTGAAGCTTCAAATTTGAACATTGACATCGACGTTGACGAGCGAACGCTGAGCGGTCCTCTCGACCGATCGCTACGTCGAAGCGGCTCGAGCGTCGTTACTCGCGCGCATTTCGTACAAACCGGCCGTTCCTGACATCGATGTCGACTCTTGCTCGCGAGGAGAACGATCGAGATCCACGTCGACTTCGTACCGACGTGACCGCGATCTCGCGATAGACATCGCGGATACGCTATGTCCGCACTGCGAAAGCGGCGTTTCTCTCCGAGCAAGGAGCGCTCGTTCCTCGATAGGCCCTCAGAGCGTGCACCTCGGGAGAAACGGCTAAGTACATCGGGGTAGATCACTCGCGAAGAAAAATTCGATTCTCGCTCCTTCTCAAAGTACTCGCACGTGTACGATCCAGAGAGCTCGCGCGCAAAGAATTTCGTGCAAAGCCCCTCGTAACCGATCGCTATTCAGACGGCTGACGTTCGACGTTATGGAATATACGATCGATATCCATTTTATCCATCTTTTTAAATCTCGCTCACGATTTAAAGCGACCAACGATCGTTTCGTCCCACGTACTTCCAGGCGGCCCTTTTTTTTTATAAATTACGCGCCACGCGCGTACAAGAATAATGGCGGGCGTCGCGATGAGTCAGCCACGAGGCAGCGACGTGCACCGTACCCAAAATGCGATACGCTTTACGCTAAATCTACCTCGACGGCACTGATTCCCACAATATCCCGAGGGAGATGTCGCAACACTCCCCGCGCGCTCCTCCTCCTTTCCTCCAGCCCCATTCGTTCTTTCCGCCCTCTTCGGCATCTCGGGAGCCGCGGGAAGGGGATATCGAAGTAAGCGGTGCCTCCGTTCGATCTTATCCGAGGGATCGTGGCCGGCTCGAGGCAAATCCGGGAAAGGGCGGCTGGTCCGGTTAGCCGAGCGAAGAGCTCAAAGCGGTAACCGAGAAGATTTCGGGCTGCGTCGAGTACTTGCGGCAGTTAGGACGGCCCGAGGAACGTCGCGTACCAACCGGGGGTGGGGGAGGGGGGCGCGTGGCCCGTGGAATTTGCCAGGACGGGCACCAAAATACGAAAGCAGGAGGGTCGATCTCGCCGCGGGCAAGGTTTACGGTTTACGAGGAGAATAATAGATCGGGCCCGGCCGATCCGCCGACGTGGCCGACGGAGCCGCTCGGTGGAATTAGTGGAGCGCGCGCTCCTTCGCCTACCTTTCGGCAGACCGTTTCCCCGGACGCTCCTCCTTCCATAACGATTCGTTTACCTTTCCGCCGAGCGATCTTCCTCCTTCCACGCTCCCGGAGAGTCGAGCGGAAGAGAGGATGCGGCCACCTCGTGCATCGCCGATACGCCGAAAAGCCCGGCAACGTAATTCGGCGAAATGGATCGACGAGGCGGACCGGGCTTTGCGCGTATAACGCGCGGCTCGATCTTCGAACCTCGCTCCAACCGCGCCACCCTCGCGGCGTCCGAGGCGGCCGAGGATTTGGGGAGTGGGCCAGGGCTCGTCGAGAGGGCTGGAAAGCTCGTGCGAGCGCCGCCGCCTCGTTCGTCGACCCTCGACGCGCCTCGTCTCGCTCCAGGAGAGAGTTGCGCGAACGCCGCTGCTTTCCTTCCGGCCGACTTCTCCTCGCTTTCCCGATTCTTGCCGATTCCAGCGGAAAGAATCCAGGATGAATAATTAGGGGAGCCCCCCGGGCTCGGGGAGAAGCGGCTGAAATATTAAAGAACGCGCCGGAGAGTTGATTACGCACCGATGGAGGCATCGGCCCGGAAACTTTCATCCGCGTTTCGCCGCAAGAACTCCGCCGAATACGATATTACGCGGCCCGCCATCGTACCTCTCGCGGATGCAGACGGCGATCGTAAGTTATGCAAATGAAGTATAAACAAAACTCGAGGCGTTCCTCGGCATTCCTCCTCCCTCCCAACTTTTCTCACGGCCCGGAGGCGCAGCCACGGCCCTAAGGACGGTTCCGTTTTAAAGGAAAAACGGTCAAAATCAAAGTTTGCTAACCGCACCAGCCGCGATTGTCCTCGGCTTCGCTCGGAAGAACATCTCCGTGCGCAATGCCGTGCACGGAGGGACACGAAAGTGGTACTTTCTGTGGATGTCGCGAGCGGAGAGAGCCGACGACTCGATACGCCAGCGCATTCGGGCTCTGCGCGCGATTAAACTCCGAATCCGTTTCGTTCGTTTCAACGAGGAAAGGACGAACGAGCGCGCGCCCGAGCTCATTTTTCGTAGCGTGGCGGCTGGAAGAAATAGCGTCGTCGCGTCGTATAATTTATTAATACGCGCTACCAACAGCGTCCCGCTATCCTACGATTCGCCTTATAAACGACGTAGTTTTCGGTTAAACGCGGCGATCTTCGAAACCACCGGCATTCTTTCGTGCGACGGCGGATTGAAGAATGTGCGCCGACAAAGCCGGCTATTTGTCGGCGTGGAGGGTACCCAGGGCGAGGTGCCTCGCGCATTCGGTTCTACCCTCCGCTCCTTCCTACTCGATTAGGCGCCAGCGCGAGCTCTCCGGGCCTGCTTCGACTTTGTCGGAGCGCGAGAGCGGCCGCTCGTCGCGCTGCTTGGCCCTCTGGCGCCGAGCGAGCCTCCCTCCGATCGCCCCACCCCCGCACACCCTCACCCTCCCGCCATTGCCTCCCCCTCGCCACCGCCCGCTGGAATCGAAAAACCTTCGAGACGCGAATTTATCGGCTTTGGGTATTTCGGCCGACACCGAGTCCCGAGCTGCGAGAGCTCGTCGACCGACGTTTCTCGGGGAAATACGGTCGTTCGTTTGTATTTCACTCCCGATATCGATCGGCCAGGCTAAAGGGCGAGTGCCGATAGCGCGACTTTTAACTACGACTACGCAAAAGTTTGCGCCGAGGGTGCTCCAGCCGAGGAGTCGCCCCGAAGCGTCGTAGTACGTACCTCCGTTGCCGAGCAAACTATCGATCGGCCGAGCCAGGGAGTAAACCGATCGCCGTTCGCTGGACTTTTGACTAGGACCGAGCGAAACCGGCCGCCGTTGGTACTCCGAGAAGACTCGTGAACCGTCGCGGCACGAGGATCGCCTCGCGTCCTCCTCGATTTCGTCGAGGCAAAAGACGTTGCTTTGTTTATCGGGAAATAGGATCGTTCCACTTTGCAACTTGACTGCCGGTACGGATCGACGAGTCATCTTCCGGGAAGGACGGCTGCTCCGCCGAGAAGTAGATAGGAGCGCGTGCCGTCGTCGACGACGAGGAAGCGACCGCGGATCAGCTCGATCGAGGTCGGGTCGAATCGGCCAAGCGGACGGAGGCTGCGGAATATGGAGGACCGAAGCGCTGCCATAACCATCGTTATCGAGGATAAATCACTTTTGTCCTTAAAAGTGCCGGGCCGAACGAGCTCGACGTTCTTTGCGCGAAGATCCAAGGAACGAACGAACGAGCGGGACGAGCCCATAATTCGATGGCCTCAGGGCGTTTTTCGATCCGTCGAAACCGAAGCGCGTTCTTCGTGGATGGCCCGACGGTCGCTCTCCGGGACGGTGTCGGTGGATGGGACTTGTGGACTCGCCGGATGGGAAGGAACGTCTCGGTCTCGAGGAAGGCGCTTTTGGGCATCCCCGAGCAATAGGAAGAGTAGCCGGGTGCGAGAGGGCCGCGTAAAAGTACGTCGCGAGGACGCGCGCGAGCTTCGAGAGGAGCTTCTCGAGCGGCGTCGTGGCTCGAAGGCGAGTAGGACGGAAGAAGCGGCGCTCGCTCCGAGAGAGGATGGAAGAGTCCGATGCGCGAGCTCCCGCGTCCTAAGAGAGGCGAGGCCTCGAAGGCACGAAGCGCCCTTCTCTCGGAGATGGAGCCTCGGGAGTCGCGCTTGTAAATTCCGGCCAAACGAAGGCTTTCGCCGCGACGGCGCGTTTCGGTGCTTTCGAAAATTGGGACGCATCGTTTGACAAATCGGGACCCGTTTCCGGCCATTCCGTCGGATATAATACGGGCAGGCAGGCGGTGCGGCGTACCGAGGCAGAGCTTTCGCGTCGCCCAAGAGAGTCGGCGTTAAATTTTCGAGGAATTTACGGGCGCCTCGCGAAGGCCCATTAATAACGTCGCGAGCTTTGGGAGCCGGAATTTTCGCTCGCGCTCCTTAAGGCGCGCCCTATAAATACGCGAGCGGTTGGAGGCGTTCGGGCGGTGTCGTAGGGGGAAATCGAAACCGACGAGCCTGGGCCGGTGGCGCGCGTACCGCGGCTCGCCCCCGGCCCACCCTTCGAATCTTCCGCGAGGCTATCCTCGGAAGGATGGACCGGTCTCCGCATTAGCGGCCACCCCTTGCGCGATGCGCCTTTCGGTGCGGCGCTACGCTCCTCGCGATTCCGGTTAAATAATGCGCTTCCCTCGGCTACCCCGCCCCGCGGAGAAGCTCGAGGATACCCGCGGATTTATGCCGCGGCTCGCCCACCCTGCCGGCGTCCTCTCCGCGCGAATGCCTAACCGTTTGTCCCGCCCGGCAACCCGACGTCTCCCGCGACCGTGGCCCAGGACCGTATCCGGCTCGTACCGAATTACGCTTCGTTCGCTCGCGGTGGCGGCCGGAAAATATCCCCCTCGGTCCGACGGAGGCGTTCTCCCTGCAAGAGTTCCCTCCCGGGGAGTCGCCAAACGTCTCTCGTTGCGCGCAGCCGAGAGGACCGACCGAGAGGCGCGCGGGAAGCTCTCGGTGAGATTTGACATTCCCGGAGTGGGGTCTACCGAGAGGAGACTCCGCTGAACTTTAAGAGAAACGACGTCCATAGCGCGATTATCAAGATCCCGGCGCGATAGACGGCCGGTCATTAAAACTCGCAGGTGGACCATGAAAACTTTGATACCGCGAGTATCTCGATGAAAAAGGAGGAAACGGGGCTAAAGGAGAAACGGCCCTTTGATCCCTCTCCTCGGCCCCAATTTAAACCGGCCGGAACGATTCGCGGTGCACCGCACTCGGAACTTGTTTGCTCTTATCGCGAAAACCTCCTTTATCGATCATACCCTCGTATACGTATAACCGTACGTGTCTGCTCGGTGACCACTTCCGGCGAGTGATTTCGTCGGATCGAGATACGAGTGCGGTAGGTACTGGTAGGTACACTGGCCAACGGCGACCGAGCGAGCGAGCGACCGAGCGAGCGAGCGAACGAGCGAGCGAACGAGCGAGCGAACGCGAGAGAGAGAGAGAGAGAGAGAGGAGAGAGAGCGAGTGGCTGGCTCGTATTTTAAACGGGGCGCGCATCGTTCTCGCATTAACCCTGCTGTATCGAAGCAGCGCCTCACGATCGCCCTTTTTTATTACGTTTTTGCGTTTCCCCTCGCCATCTTTTGGTTTTTACAGACACGTCGTTTGCCAGATGGGAAGGGGCCGATGGACGGGGAAGGATCCAGCTAGGAATCGCGTGCGCAAATCTCCCGCACGATCGCGTGTTTCCCGCGGAAGCTTCGAGCGTTCGTCCAACTTTTGGGAAACTCGTCTCTCCCTCGCGTGCCCGTGTGGCTGCGCGATAACCGTGTACGTGCACCTCCGCGTACAGGTATTCGGACGCTCGCGGAAAACGAAGTAATCCTGAAAAATCACCGGGAAATTATTAAAGCGCTCAAAGATCATCGTATCTCGGTCGCCCTTGTCGTACAAGAAACCTTTGGCCGGTACCGTAATCTATTATTTTGGCATTGCTATCGTTAAACCGTTATTCGCTTCGACACCCGCCACAAAGGATTCTCCGCTTCGGATTCACGGTTTGGGTAGATTTCTCGGTCTTGCCGCATCACTCGATATCCCTTTTGAATTCAATTTCTACCCATTGCCCTGCGCAAACACGATGCAGGTCCAACGATTCTTGGCCACGTTTGCGAATACCGCTTACAAACATCCCGGAAAGGAGTTTTCTTTATCGTTTTATCATGCCCTTTCACGATCCTCGCCTCCCGGCATCGAACGAGGCGGGCGATATTTACGCGGGAAATATCGTCGAGGGGGTCGCAAATATTATCGACGAGGCCGCGAAGCGCGCATCGGTATTTATCCGGAGATTCGTGCAGGGGCCGTGAGCGCGGAGCCTTCGCTGGGCGAGAGCGGCCGAGACTCGAGTCTGGCAAAGGGGCGCAGGTGCGTGACGAGCGATCCTCGATCGTCGCCTCATTAACGAAATTATCTTGGTTCGTCGGACATCGCGTTCAAAGCCCGCCGCTCCGCGTCGCCGGCGCGGGAGCTCTGCTACGCAAAATTGCTCGAAAATAGAAGGTCGCGCGGCTCGGTCTCCCTCGCAAAGGGACTCGATTCTCCGCGCGAGTGCACTCGAATTTACGACGATATTACGAGCAATAACCGGCCGTCGGTATCTGGCGATGTTCCAGGACACATTATGTTTGCCGTTGCATCGATATCCTCGCGTATGTTTGACCGGCTCGCTCGTTGATTCCGTCCAGTCGAGTCCACCCCGTAATATTCGGCGATCGCGTACCAATCGACGTGGCGCAAGGTGATTTACCCGAGGCTCCGCTCGCTCGAGCCTTCCTCAACGTCGGAGGATCGATCCTCCCCTTTGGACGAGCGCGCCGAACCTTTCGGGCCAATTTCCGCGGCTCGGCTTAGCGAGCTCGGAGCACGTTCCGCGCTCAAACCCGCGCCTCTGGAAAAACAGCCGATGGAGCCTGCCGAGCGACGCTTCCCCCATTATTATTCGAGATTTACTCGCGCAAAACCGAAGGCGCGGTTTTTTGCGCGAACCCCTACGGAAGTATTTGTTCGGCGCAAACTTGGCAGGTGTAGGATACACCAAAGTGCCGAGCCGTGCGCGGCGCGAGTGGCGAGGGCCGAGAATCGCGGTTACCCTCGCCAATATCGGCCGACGCGCCTACGTATTATTTCGTGGCGGCGCGGAGCTCGATTTCCATGGCGGACGAAGCCAAAGAGTCCATAATTCATGCATCGAGGCGGCTCGAGGCTCTCGCCGAGCCGAAGATTCCGCAAATTCTTAAGCCGTTCCGGAAAGTTGCGACTCGCTACTGATCCGTTCGGCCAAGTTGGCGAACGGGGCTGAGAGGCCCTCGCTCGGGCTGGGCCAAGTTATCGACTACCCTCGGCCGGGTGTGTGCGTGCTTCGCTACGGAGAGGTGTGCCGCAGCGGCACGGCCCGGACGAATCGTCCCCTTACCCGCCAGCTACTCGTATGTAGCCGGCCCCGTCGAGAGCCGCGTCTTCTCGCCTCGTGGAAAGTTTCGGCTCGAGGACCGATGTCGTGGACCGAGTGTCGAACGATTCGCAGCGCGCCGAGTTTGCTTTGAACGCGCAAAGTGTGCGTCGAGCCGTTTCTCGAAGGAGCGTCCTTCGTTGGCACTCGCGTCGATTCCGCTCGCCGCAATTTCCAGCCGGAGCGGAAGAGCACCGAAAAGCGCGACCGCTCGAATAATCCGACAAGGTGGCAATTTGTTCGCTCGGTCCCGCGCGAGGTAAGGAGCTCGGCGAGGGAGGAAATCGGGGATGACGCTCGTCGAGCCGCCTTGCCCGACGAGAATTCGGCTGGGGCGATCGGGAATGAAGCGTCTCTTCCTTTGGTCTAATCGGTTTAACGAGGAAAAAGCTCGGTATCCATCTTGAAATATAGCCGGGCGTCGTTCGGCGGCCTCGTGCCTGCGCTTTATCGTAGTATCGCTTTACGCGAATCCGCTCTCGAGGCCCGTGACGACTCGTACGAGCGAGAGCCGCGATCCTGCTTCGTACTCGAGTAAGCCGGCTGGAATTCACGGCCGGGCCTGAATGTGCGCCGATAAGGCTCCGCGACTCGATAACGCGCGCTTCCTCATTGCCGGATAATCAAATCGGATGCGTCCACTCGATCCGATCCTTCGCCCGCCACCGTATCGTGAGCACGATACTCTACCGCGGAGCCCGAGCTTGACCGAAGAGAGTACCGTCTTTGCGGCTTTTATCGCGAGGAGTGAGCAGGTGGCCGCTAAAGAACTACCGGCTCTCCCCATTCCCAAATGCTCCGCGAGCAAATTAGCGGGATATCGCGAAAGGAACGGAGGCTAGCGAGACTTGCCGCTAACCGTACACTCTCGGGACGCAAACTTGTCCGTTACACGGCCGTTATACTCGGAGTAGCGTCGCGCAGGATCCGTCCTGGGATACGTTACGTCCCTACCTCTGCGCGGAGATCTCTTCTCGTTGCAGGTGCAAGGGTCGTTTGTAAATGCGCATAATGGGAGTCCGTTAGGTTCGAATAACGAAGGCGAGGAATAGCGGCGCAACGCGTTCTTCCACGAACGGCCTAATTCTTAATCTCACCCCCGCCGTTAGGAACTCCGGACGAGCGGAGAGCGTTGGTAAAAATAAACCTTGGAATCGCGAGGGGTAATTAAAAAGTGCGTTTATCGTGCTTCGACCAAGAGGGTGAGAAAAACGTTGAGCGAATTTTTTACGCGAACGATTGTGCGAAGAAAGCTCGTGGTATTTACCGGGCCTGGTGAACTCCGACAATGACGGGGCGCCGCGGCTACGTTTTTGCGTGCCACGAGAATAATGATATTTGATCGACGCCCATCTGGGTCGTCGGTGTTGCGGGCGCACCGCCAAGGAGAGCGTCGCTCAAAGCTCTCGCCGGCTTCGACCGAATTCGACGGGTCGACGATCGTGCGTCTACATGGAGGGCGATCGCGATCGTAGCCGTGGACATCCGGCCAAGTGCGAGCAAAATGCGCGTAAACGTTTTTAACGAAGCGTCATCGAACGATCGGTATTTCCATAATCGCAACGTTCGACGGAATTGATTCTTCGATGTTGCGGACAAAAAATGTCGTCGTGGAGCAAGGTAAACCGGGAAGAAAGAAATGCCCCCGGTCTTCCATGCTCGCAACCATACGGCAGCGGTTGTCGCGCCAAAAAATATACGTAATATTTCCCAACGGGATACGTCGACCCGCACGCTCGTTTCACTTCGCACGTTTTTTTTTTTTCTTTCCTTCATAGCTGACCCAATATCCACTGCTACGATTACGGCATCCCCGCTTGTTTCGGATCTAAACTCGTTCGTTGCAGAGGTCCGCTTCGCGATAACCTCGCCACGTATCGTTATGTACGACGTCGCGGTGGAGGCCCGATGCGGACAATCGTGTCGTCCGAAGGGACTAGTGCGACGTCTGCCGGAATAAGTCGAGCGAGAATGAGCCGCGGGTGCGCTCCTTCGGCATCCCTGCTCCTTCCTTCCGCCTCCACCGAAGCGAAGCGATATCCCGAAAAATTCCATCGGCAATAACGTCGGGTAATAGAAATTAGATTCCGACGGTGCACTTAAAGGGATAATAACTGCGAGCGGGAAGGTGGTAGGGTGCGAGGTGAGGAGGGAGGGGGGGGGGTGGAGAGAAGGAACGGAGATTCGGCGAGGAAAATCGGGTGCGGGGAGCGGCGAAAAGGGTGATACGGCAGAAATGGAGCGAAGAAATCGTCGGTATTCTTTGAATTGCTCAAGATTACGTTTTGCAGCTCGTGCAGTTTCCCCGGCTCGCCGGACTTGATAAATGTCCCAAGGAAAAAACGAAGCCGAGACCTTTAATTTTTCACCCGGCCGGGAAGGGGGGGGGCGGCGCGGATGGGAGGAACGGAGAGGCGGAGGAGTCGAGCGTAGGCGCTCGCGGACCGCGTTGGTTTCGTCGAGAAAAATTCTCGCGACTCCCGGGAAGGCCGACAACGAGCGTGTCATCGATTTTGCCCGCTCCTCCCCCTCCCCCCTCCCCCCCAGGTACCGTCGCCCGCCAGCCGCAGGGCAGCTTAAGCCGCAAAGGACTGCCGGTATTCCTAAGGACGGTAAGCCAGCCTTGCCACGCGCGAAATATTGAGAATCGCGAGAGGCCGCGCGCTTCCACCCTCTTCCAGCGAGTACTTGGCGGCGATCGGGGCGAGCTCAGCGGCGGTTCCCCGGAGGGGGTGGAAGGGCGGAGGCGAGAAGCGGGGTTGGGTAGGGTAGGGTAGGGTGGGGTAGGGTGGGGTAGGTAGGTTTAGATGGGGCAGAGGCGGGCGAGCGCGGAAAGACCGAAGGTAAAATAGTCGGCGGAGGGGAGAGCGGGGTAGGGCCAGCGAAAATAATGGAACGGAAGGCGGTCGTGGGCCAATCGAAACAACGATTTACCGGCAGGTACTTTTATCTCCCATAGCTACGGAGCTCGGCTCCGATCTAAGACCGAGAGGAAAATAGTTCCTCGGGCGCTGGCCGCTGCCACCGGGAATTCCCCCGGCAGCCGATACCAACGTCGAGCGAGGCGAAATTTCTCTCAGGGCTCTCCGGCGACTTCTCTCGGAACAAAGCGCGGCTAAAGGGTGGCGCGAGGCGGCAAAGGGCTCGGCGTAACCTTTCGGGAGGTTGTTAGCGTATTTGCCCTCGAATTTGCCATTGGCCGAGCGTGGGTAAGAGGAGTCGCGAGCCTGGCCGAGAAGGAGGTCGGAAGGTCTCGGTCTCGGGGCCGGTGGCGGGGCGAAGGGAAAAGAAGCGTCCGGGGCCGGGAGAGGAAAGGTCCGTCGGTGGCCGGGCCGCCGCCACGGACGGTTCGCTTCGTTTAACCGAGCCGGCGCTGGACGCTGGCCAGGCGATATCGCGCGGAGCCTCGCCGCTCTTTTGAACCTCGCTCGCGAGTCTTTCAAAAATCGAGCACAGAGCCTCCGCGATACTCCTCGCCCTCCTCTCCGGCCCTCGCTTGCCGCCCTCTCGGCTCGGTCGCGAAGATCGAGAGACAAAGGGCGAACGTCTCGCGAGATATCCTTATACGCGCCATCCCGCTCTCTCGCCCCTCCCCCCCCCCTCCCTCACCACCGATTCACTCGGCCTGGCTGGCCCGTCGGTCGCTTCGTCCTCCGGCGGGCCTCGGTTTTTGGCAGCGCGCGTGCTGGAAGGAAGGAACGACGTCCCGCTGGACGGCGGAAGACGGACGCCCGTATTTTGGGAAAATTAAGCGGGACACGATTACGCGGGGACCTTCCACGCTTCGTTATTCTCGGACGCGATAATTCTGCTCCGTCCTCTCTGCCTCGTCCCTTCCGCCTCTTCCCCTACTATAGCTCGACCAAGCTTCCCATTATACCGACCATACCTTCGTATTCCTATCCAACTTTCTCGGTGGACGGTTTTTACGAATGCCCGACGATCGCTAGAGAGAGAGAGAGAGAGAGAGAGAGAGAGAGAGAGGGGGGGGGTGGTTAGAAGGTTGGTCGAAAATGGAAAGAGGATGGGCGAGTTTATCGATGGCGGAGGTGGGACGACATTGCGCGTCCACCCCCTCGCCGAGACCAGTGACTCGCCTTTTCCCTCCAATTCCACGATATTTCCTTCGTCCTCGAACGATGCCGTATATTTTTCAAGACCGGTATTTCGTCGAGCAAAAAAAAAGGCGTTCGCTGCTTTTAACGCCTATCAACCCTCCATCGCGAACGGTATATCGTACGTTTCCCTCGTCCTCTCTTTTCACGCCCGACGACTCTAGCGATAGCGTACCGCAAACGAGATTCGCTTTCGGAAACGTAAAAGTAGGAACTCTCGATCGTCGATCCCAGAGGTTTCTCTCAACCCTCGCACCCCCTCGCCGCCCCGCGAGTCTCTCCACCGGTAGGTGGGTAAACTCCTCGATCGGTTTGCGCGTACGTCGCGCTCGCTGGGGCAACTCGACCGATGTCGAGTACCTTATAGCACGACTATATACGTAGGTTCGAAACACTGGCGAATACAAACGGTATTAAGCCCGGAACCTGGCGAGGGTAATATCCCGCAATATTTAGAGCGTAAAACTGGGTTCTCGTCCTTTTGGAAATACACGGAAAGTCGAGTTCCAAGTTTTGAACGAGTCGCAGCTGCTCCAATTCCCAAAGGGAAGAACGAAAATTTTGCACCGTCTGGGCGGTTTCGCGGTGGCCTCCGGTTTCGTTAACTCCTTTTTCCTCCTTTCCCCCTTCTTTTCGTCCGCCTTCGTTTATTCCCGCGATTTCTCCGCAAACCCTGGAGAAATATCAACGAGGAGAGATGGCCGTCGGTCGACTCGTTGATCTTGCGCAAAGATCGCCATACCGGCCGTAAATTAATTTTGCGCTTTGCAAGACGTTGTGCGCGCGTAGGACGGTACGCGTGAGTCGCGGACGAGTTGCGAGGGTCGTGGAGGATAACCGGGGGCCGCCCAGCGATGCGTGGAACCGCGCGTGTCGCAGAACGAAGGACTGCCTGTAGTAGCGGTCGCGCAACCATCGACGAGCCGATTTCAAAGCGGATATGGATTTCTGCTCGATAAATTTTCCTTTGCCCGCATTATCGAGCTTCGCCCGGCCACCGGCGTCGAGCGCAAATCGATGATACCCTTGTAACAGGATGCATCGCTGGAAAACATCCTTGATTTCGGGGCGAAACGTTTGGCCACGGGAAGGGAGGAACACTGGTCGCATCGAAGGAACGAAGGCGGGGGCCGTACACGCGAGGACGACGTTAATGACAATTCCTTTTGAGGTATGACTCCTAACTCGTGGCGCATCGCGGAAGAGGAGGAGATCTGGCGACATATGGCGTTCACCGAAAATGCTCGGATTTCCAGGGGACGCGATATAATCGCTCAAGGCGCTGGCGCGCCGCAAATACAAAGCAGCTGCGTTTGCACGGTTAACTTTGACGTGGCAGTGCGCTTCGCGTGGCGTCGAGCGGTTTCGCGCGGGATCGCGACGAGGTACCCCCACCATTCCGAGGATCGGAGCTATCTTCGGAGGCGCGTATCCTCGCGGATATCGGGACCGACTCTCGATGCCGAGACTTTCGTAAAAAAAAGTTACGAAAGATACTCCGATCCTGGCCGTGGTAAGAAAGGACGCGCGTGCTCCTGGACGTATCGAATCGTCCTCGACGATTACTCGCGCGTAGCCCTCCGACTGTCCCGAACTTTGGGGAAAAGCCTT
This sequence comes from Ampulex compressa, assembly GCA_038496175.1. Lineage (NCBI taxonomy): Eukaryota > Metazoa > Arthropoda > Insecta > Hymenoptera > Ampulicidae > Ampulex > Ampulex compressa. The sequence goes on from JBCFXI010000508.1 coordinate 74,036, forward strand.
CGAGACGTCGGAGAAAAGAAGCGGAAGAGCAGCGCGTGCTCCTGGTAAACGGACGAGACCGCTATTGTCCAGGTTCTCGAAGATAATCCTATGCATATCGCGTCGTGATCCAGCAGTCACCCTCGCGGTATAAATCCTTCTCCACTCTAAATGCTAACGAGCCTTGCGCGGGCGATACTTTTACATCGTTTTGGGAAAACCGATGAAGCGAACGGTACCCGCGCGACGTATCTTCCCCCCTCCTCGACGTTGCCCGGGGCGTATTGGAGAGAAGGAGGGGATAAATGGGAGGAGGCCGAAAATCCGCAGCCGCTCGAGTTAGCTCGTTTGTCTCAACATCGACGGGAGTAAACGGGCCGAAACTTATTACGATGCATCGCAACTCGCGAGTACATAGACGCCGAGCGATTCACGTGTTGCGCGATATGCTAAATTGTTCGCGAACTCGTGTAGCGCAACATTTACATAACGGGCTTAAGCCTATTAAGCCCCGACGTATCGTCTCTCGCGCGATGAAAATCGAACGGCCAGGACGTTTCGACTTCGTCCCTCGTCGCGCGCTGCTCGTCTCTTCCTCGCCGTCGCTCATTCGGCCTATCCGTACCCCAGGGAGACCACTCGCGCCCGCCGCCAGCGAGGATTTAAGTTGCTCTTTGGTCCGGCAAACTTTCGCGGCAACGCGTCCACACCTTCGATCGAAGGTATCGCTCCCTACGCACCTTCGTCCGATGTCGTATCGTCGAGTCGGCACCTCGTACGATATCGCAAGGCCCGTCGCTGGAGTGGGCCACCCTCTCCCCGCGACCTTCCCGATTGGACGATCGATCGCGAGCACGCGCCTCGACCGACAGTCCGAGGAGAGACGTGTAGAGGCTTTGGTATTTCCACCAGCGCTCCAAGGGATCGAGTTTCGGGGGCATCGGCGGCCGCGATCGAATGCCGACGGGCCCTCGACGGTCGGGCGGGCGGTCGGGCGGGCGGTCGGCGCGTCTGCGGAAACTGCGAGTAGAGTCGGAGCTTCGCAAAGCCCAGCGAGTAACTCGACTCGTCGAGCAGCGGACGCTTCGGCGTCGCAGCCGTGCAAGCTTATCCCCTTTGGCGTTCCGACGATTCTCGCCAAAGGGTGTTCTCTCGAATTCTCAACGTATTCTTCCTTTTCTTCGGGAAAGGTGTAACGAGAATAGTTGGGAGGCATTTCGGGTAACGTTACGCCGATTCCGGATTTGGCTCTGCAGGCGGAGCGCGTTTCCCGGGAGAAAAACTGGAGGACGAGCGTTTCGTTGGACCGAGGCGACGTACGGATGGTCGTGCGACGTTGTCGGCTCGCGATGCTCGGCGCATCCACGATATTCGCTTCTCGCATCGCGTGCAAGGGCGACCAATGTTTCCACGTTTTGCTCGCATCGAAAGCTCGAGACGAACGTCGGCCAAACTGGCGTACGAGCGTTTCGTTACTTCGATCGTTATTCGTCGAACGCGTACGTGCATTCTTCCAACGAAAGGCGTCTATACGCGGCTAGCCCCGCCGAACGCACGCGCATTTTTTTCGATCGCGTCGATGGCTCGGATCGCATCGGACGGACGTACGCGTCGATCGTTCGAGGATAACGGCGAAGTTACGATCGCGACACGGCGAGCGCGTCGCTGGTTGCATCGCGATCGTTCGAGTAGATAAATGGGAAAGCGTTAACGAGCTTTCCAGCCCCGGTAAGAGAGCGGGCAGGGGCAGGAGCAATACCAGAGGCGAGGCACTTTGCGAGATCGTTCGTCGGGCAACGGCAAGGAGGATCCTCGTGCCGAATTAAAAGATACTTTAGCCTGGCCACAACGAGCCGCCGCCGAGTTCCAGGCGCCGGCACCAGCGGGCCGCAGCCCGGCCAGCCGTAGACGCTCCTTCGCAACTTCGTGCAAATCGCGAGATACGAGGGTAATTCTTTGGCACGCTTCTGCCCGGCCGGCCCGCTCTCTCCCGCCCCCGGCCATTTACGAGCCTACGGGCCGCGAGCGACGGATACTTTACGCCGGCCGATCGGCCGTCCCAAAGCACCGACGATCGATACGACGTTCCTGGAAATTCGGAAGCGCGCTTCTGGCAGGATATCCTTGCCAGGATATTCGATCGGCCGGCCCCTTTCCAAGTTGACGCGCCTCTCTTTGGGGGCCCGGGGTCGGGGGCCGAGGAGTCGGCGGGCCAGCGAGGCTGGGGCTCGAGCTCGAGTCTGGCGGGAGTCGCGGCCGAAGGGTTCGAGCGCGCGCGTCGGAGCGAGTGTCTCCGCGAGCGGTCCTCGGCGAGGAGGGTGCCGGGAGGCCGGGCGCGGCTGGATCGGGGGCTCGGCGTCGTCGTCGAGAGGCCCTTGGCGCGAAACGTGGCGCGGGAGTGGAGCGGGCGCGTCGGCGATGGCGATGGCGATGGCGATGATGATGGAGGCGCTATCGGCGATGGTACCGCTCGGCGTCGACGGCGTTGGCGTTGGCAGCGTCGGCGGTGGCAGCGCGAGCGGCGGACTCCCCGGAATATCCTCGGGGGCGGAGAGGTGGGTAAGAGTTGACGCCGATGCTCGGGGGCTGATATCTCGCTAAGCGCGGGCGCAGTTGGATCGCGGTCTCCACCACGGTAGCATTTCGTCCAACGGTGTCTTTACGCACCCATCTCCGTCTTGCTCTCCGTCTCTCCGACCTCCTCCTCTCTCTCGCTCTCTCCTCCCCCTCTCACCCTCCTCCTCACCCTCACCCTCGCCCTCACCCTCGCCCTCACCCTCGCCCTCACCCTCCTCCCCTCCCCTCCCCTCCCCGGCCAGGGCCGGCCGCCATCCCGCCGATTCTCGCGCCTCGTCCCTCTCTCCGGCGGGCATCGTGCGTGGCCGTGCGCGAAGCGAGCTTGCACGTCGCGGTGCGTGCTCGGTGGATAGCGACTGTAGAGCGAGCGAGAGGGTGGTAGGGCGGGAGGGAGGGAGAGGGAGAGCGAGAGGAAGAGCCCCGTCTCTCCTCCGGACAGAGAGAACGGCCGCTCGCGCCTCGTTTCGAAGAAGCGGTCGTCCCGTGCTCGGTGCGATACCGGTGAAGAGCGTCGTGGGTGCCCGAGGATTTCTCGGGTCGTCGACCGGTGGATCGTGCGCATGGATAACGAGGAGGAAGAGGCGCGTCTCCCCTCGGCGAAGGATATCGAGTGTGCGCGTGACGCCTCGTAACGTCGAGCACGAGGAGAGTAATTATCGGCGAGAGACGCGGACCGGGATCGTGCTTCGAGTACCGCGCGTCCTCGCTCCTCGCTCTGCGCCCCTCGCGCCCGTGCGTCCTCTCGCCCCGATTTTTGCGAGCGCGCTACGAGCGGGGGTTGAAAAACGGGGGAGCGGAAGCGGCGCGCCAAAGCTCGACACGTGGATAGGTCGCGGCCGTATACTCGGCCCAGGAGCCGGCACGCCGGGACGCAAAAGTGAGAACGCGCCTCGGCGCAAATAATGGCTTTTTCGCCTGAAAACGTCTCGAGGACGATGAATATTCAGGGTGGTACGCGAGTCGAGGGGTGTCCGCGGCGCGAGGTAGGAGCGATCGTCGCTACCGATTGGCGTGCACCATCCTCTGCCCCGAGGCAAGGCTCTTTGGGCGAGAATCGACCGATTTTTGCCGGCAAGGCTTCGCAAAGAGCATCGCGATAAAAAGGTCGAAATACCGGAGGGGCGAATTAATGGAGCCTGCAAAAGCTACTTCGCCGAGTAATCCGATTAGGAGTATCGTTCCCGCTCGATCGTGCGCTCGTTTATAGGAGTTTCGAGATTTATCGCCTCCGCGGGAGCCGGGAACGCCTTTGAAGGCTCCTCCGTCGGACGGTCCCGGCCTCGCGTCCCTCCTCGGTAGCATCGGTGATCGTTAAATTCGGCCGGCCCTCCGCGCGCTTCCACGGCGTCGCCTCGTTTTCCGCCAAACGGCTCGATCGGCGGTGCCCGTAATAAATTTAGCCGTTATTTCCAGCTATTTATTCGACGTCATCGAGCTAATTCGATTTACGGGACGCTCGGATTACGAAGGTGGATGGACACCCAGGAATGCGTTGGCGAGTGAAATTAACATTCCAGCCGGTATTGCGCGCGTATAATATTAATTCCGTCGATTACGCGAATTTGCCGGCGGTAAGCCCTCGAGCGGGTAACGAGGCGCGAGTCCGCTCGTCGATGAGCCGCGCGACCGTCGAATCGACGCTTCTGCCCGATCGCGCGGCTATTTCCCTCGAGGATGCCCCGTCCTTGCTCTTCGACGCCTCTTTCCGCGACGCCTCGTTTACGCCGCTCGCAAATCACCGATGGTCCTCGGCGAAAATTGCGCGATCGGTAATTACCTTTCGAGCGCGATAATAACCCGGAGAACGGGGACACGCGTGCGCAGCCGGGGGCAGCCGAGGGCCGAGTGCCGAGTGCCGAGGACCGAGGACCGCGGCCCGACGCGCGATCAGTGAAAATAAGGGCGCACGAGGGCCGAGCGCCGAAATCAGCGGTGAGCAAAGTGAATTCCCCCTTCTCCTCGGCCTGGAAGATACATCGGCCCGGCTGCGTTTTCTCCATCTTCGAGGGGATAGCGCGAAATGTACCGGAAACGATGGACCGTGAGAGCACCGCGAACGGATTTACGATACGGCACCGAAGGAGACGGGAGGTGCACGTCGCGCAAAATGATTTGCATTCTCCTCTTCTCGATGTTGCTGCACGGTGAGTCGACGTATACGCGAAGCGAGGGGGAAACCCCCTTGGTCTCGCTAGAGAGCCCCGCCTAACGAAGACGCGCGAAGCGAACTCGTCCGACCAGGGGATTCTCTCGTCGTTGCGCACATCTGCCTCGATGTTGGAGTAAGAACCCGCTCGTTACAAAGCTCCGCGACTCCTCGAACGCTCGAAGCGCGAGGAGAGCTTCGAAGGGCCGCTTCGAAAGATGCTCCGGTCTGGTGGCTGCTACGCGCTCCGGGAAGCCGCCGAAATTGAGAGAGCGAGACGAGAGAGGATCGTCTCGCTAATGATCGCCTTCTCCATCGCCACGACGTCGAATCTCTCTCGACGACCTTCCGGGTACGCCTTGACTCTAACCACTCGGCGCGACCCTTGCGTATCGCAAATCTACTCGATCCTTTAAAGGTCGCCTTTATGCTCGCGCTCTTAAATCGAATCGACTACTCGCACCCGCAAGGTTACGATCGAGATCCGATCGATCGTGAACGATAAAGTGGAATTTCTCATCGGTCTTACGATCGATGTATCCGCGATCGCTCCTTCTCGTCCCTCGAGCGGATTTTTGTAGACCTCGTGGACGTCGATCTCTCGTAAATGTTGTAATTCGATTATTCGTCCCCGCCACCGATGATTCGTCGAGTTAGATTTTGATTTTGAGCCAACCTCTTCAACGTTTTCAAAATCGATCTCCTTTAAATCTCGCTCTTACGGCCGTTAGCTCGTAAAACGAGCCGACTAAACGTCGAACGAACCAAATCTTGTACCACACGCGAGCGCACCAATCGCATAAAATATAAATTCGCGAATCCGTAATATCGATATATTTCCGCCAAATACGACGTCGCAAATTTGGTCGAAACGACGTCGATCCAAACGGACACCGCACCCGTGTCCCGCACAAGACCGCAATGTAGAAATTAAAAAATTGTACAATTTCGATCGACGTTCGTCCAAAAAGCGAGTATATTCGGAAGACGATTCGGCCGGTCCCTAGGAAGAGCGCGCGTGGTAAGCAGCGCGTCGAAGGGTCGATCGACGGCGCGCGGGGCTGATGAAAGTATGGACGGTCGGAATACGCGCATTCGGCGAAGACGGAAGGGGAGAAGGAAGGCGGAAATCGGATGGGAGCGTAGGCGCGTAAAGACGCGAAAGTGCGGGCCGTGCATATCGGCAAAGGGAAAATCCGCGCCGGAGCAGACAATGACTCGGCGACTTTGCAAACGTTGTTGCGGTCGGCCAGCAGCGTCGATATGAATGCGCGCGGTGTTTTAAAAAGCGTACGTTCGACGGCGCGCTCGTTGAACGGAGTGCTTTTTACAATGCCCACCGCGGATCTCCCCCTCCCACCTCTCTCCCCCGGCCATTACCGGAATTGCCACGAGCATATTTTCGATTTAATAAACATCGTTGCGCAAACATCGGCCATCGGGCCAGCGGGCCAGCGGGCCACCGGCCTAGCGGCCCGCCGGGACGCTATCGAATCGACGTTTTTATGCGCCGGGATAGACCGTGTCGCATTCCGATCGATTTTCCGAATCTCCCTTCTCCTCCTCGGCTTTGTTTCATCGGATTTTCTGGACGACCGAGCGCATAATCGTTTATCGATATTTACTCCTCGGAGTCGCCTCATCGTCGCTTCGGCCGAGAGTCCGCGAAAGCGTATATCTACGAGCGCCCCGGTTATCGCGGAGGTTCCTCCCTCGCCCCGACCCTCGTCGTCCTTCGACTTATCTCTCGATGTACGAGCGTACGACCGTCCGAGCGACCGATACCCGAAGATCGTGGATATTCGAGGAGAAGGAGTTCGACGCGAGTAGGAGGCGCGCGCGCGCGAGGGACGGCGATCCGTTCGAGTCGCGCCGACTAGATCGAGCGGCGATGTCCCCTACCTGCCGCACTCGCGGAAGGGGCTGGGGAGCGCCTAATGACGGGACGATGCGACGCGTCGCGCTCCGACCGGTTCGACGCGTTCCTCGGAAATGGACCCGCGGTTTGCGAAACGAAACTGGGCCGCTACTCGATGTTATTACGCTTCGCCGCGCCTCCCCCGGAATGGTAGACTCGCCTTACCCGTATCTTCCCCGCCTTCCACTCTCGGCCCCGCACCCCGAATTCCCTCGCCTTTCCCTCGCTTTCCCTATCCGCTCCCACGAGAACCCCTTCTCCTTCAATTCTTTTTCTTTGACCGTCGTCATCTTCCGCGGTTACCGAGCTCCTTTGGAGCGAGACCTACCGGTTTGACGCGGATATCTTGCCGACAGAACTACCGAACGGACGCGTGTCGCCTGGAAAAAGCTCTATCGGCGATGGCTGGGATTACAAATAGGAACCTTCCCCGTAGAATTCCGAGCGTCCGTCCGGCGTACCATCTTAGCACCTCTCGAGGAATATTCCAGAAGCATCGAGCGCGAGACGCGTCGCGGCAAAATTGCCACGACTCTTCGTCCACATCCTTCGCCCGATCGGCCGACGCACGCTTGCTCGAAGTACGCACCGACACGATTCTACCGTTGCGAAAGCGAAATAAGCCTCATCGTCGAACAAAGGTTTGCTCGTGTCGCGGAAGCGAAGAATCCGTAAAACGCGGGCAGCGTTACGTGGCCGGGACGCTCGGAAACTCGTGCGAGCGCTTATGAATATACATTAAACGCAATCTCGCAGGAGCGTGTCCAGAGCGATTCGCCGGACACGTACGTCCGCCAAACTTCCAACACGAATTTCTCTTCCTTGGCCGAGGCCGGCTATCCGGCAGACTCGAATGCGCGGCAAAGACTGGCCGCTCTCGTCCACGTTGAAGTGGCGCGACGTTCCTTGGCGGGGAACCTGCTCGGAAATCGACGAGAGAGAAACGCGATGCGCGTCCGCGCTAAAATTCGAACGAAGCGCGAAACAATTTTGACGCGGATTTTGCGGGCGCGATCGTATACCCGGAAGGGACGTCGACGTCCCGATTGAAGCGTGCGCGGCCTCGAATAAACTACCCCGTCACGGATCGTCCACCGTTACGACCCTCTCGCGCATTCGACTATTTACCATCGACGAGCGGGCTTTGGTTCGCGAGAGCGACCTACCGAAATGCTCGATGCGATATACGCCGCTAATGCGTTATACGCTTTGCGTCTCCATTCTCCTCGAAGTGGTTACCGTAAAAACGTAAACATCGAACGGTCGGAGTTCCTCTCGGGGATACGCGCGATACGTACGTACCGCGGTTTACGAGAGGGGATGCGCGACGTTCGCCTCGTAAAGTACCGTTCTCGACTCCAACCCACGCGGGAGCATTGGGAGCCGAGAATTTTTGACGCGTCAATCTCCCCGATCGTACCTTGGCTCCTTGCCTCATCGAGGCGCGAGGCGTACGCGTCGAGATCGCGAGACTCGCGCAGGATGTTTTTGCGGCAGCTACCACTCTCCGCGCGGCGCGCGCTGCCCTGGGAAACCAGAGATATCGAATGGACAAAGCGTTTTTCGAAGACGCGTCCTTTGGAGAACCGTGGTTCGATGGGCCGAACGCGCCTCGTTCGATTCGTACGTTGCTTCGTTAACGTTCGTACGTTGCTCCGTTAACGAAATGAGGTAACGATAATGATAAATCCAATTCCCGATCGCACTCGAGGCTTTTGTTCCACCTACGCGCGACGTCCACGCATCGAGATTGCCAGGGATGCGCGGGCGACCCTGCTCGATTTTCTCCGTCCCGTGCGGATCTTGAGTTAAAACCGCCACCCTCTACCAAGCCCCGCGCCGCTTCTATAGGCTCGACCTTCCAGTCGCTGCTTTTCACTACTCGCGAGCTCGGTTCAGTTTTATTTTAACGAGACGCCAGCTCTCGCTTTTTTCCCGGGAAAAGATTAGACACTCGGCCTGGTTTTTGCAACGCTCCTTTCTCCCTCGTACCTTCGGAGCTTCAACGGGTGGAGAGTTTCTGGAACGGTCTCTTCGATATAGGGTTTGAGAGAAAGTGTTTGGCAGGAGGTAGGTTGGACGGGCGAGCGTGGCAACCTTCGGGGAAGGCGTTGCCTTTCGAGACCACGAGAATTTCTACTTTGTGCGCGTACGTTTGAAGAAATTTAAACTTCGCAATTTCATCGGCATTTGGCCGGATACCCGATTCCTCTCCGCTCGTGGCGAAGAGCGCGACTATCCATCGACCTTTTATTCATCGTTGAGCGCAAAGGCATCGTCGCGCGGTAGGATCGAATAATTCGTAGGGACGTCCTTTGTAAAACGTTTCGCACTGGCGCAGCGGAAACAAGATATTGCGTCCTCGGTGGAATGCGATTTAATAACCCGACCCAATTACTCGTACGACGCGCGGTATTACGTAATACCTTGAAACGACATAATATCGGGGACCAGAGCTCGTGGCTTCGATAAAGAGTGTCGTTGAGCTTTTGAAATTGCGATATCAATGTCCAACGTCCTTTAAGGCGATTAAATTCCGAGATACGTTTTCAGGAAAACCCTGATTTCGACGCGTACGAAGACGGATTATCCTTTAAGGCGACTAATTAATCGCGGCCAGTCGTTAATTTAATATACCAAGTTAGTTCCACCGCGTGCCTCCCATAAATGACCCAGTTGTGGACATCCCCTGTAGCCGCTTGGAGCTCGACCAAGAGTAAGATCAATCATCTCGGAAGTTCGGGCTTCCCGCCCGAAAATAATTAAATCCTTGGATCGAAATGGAACGTCGCTCCTGGCGATAAGCTCGAAACGTTCTTCGCGCTTCCGGGACTCGAGATCGATCGAGGAGCCGATGCGATCTCATCGCTGCGAGCTGAATCCTTCCGCGACCATCCAGGAATATACGCGCATATTTTTCCCCTTCGAGTCCTACCCTCCTATCTACTTTCTTCTTCCGCCTCTCAAACCGTCGCCCCCTCTCCCGGCGTAGCTCGGTCTACCGCCGCCAAATGCGCCTGCATAATCACTTTTGAGAACTTTGGATTCTCGAGAGTCTCGCGCACGGCCATCCTTTCATCGCGGAAACAGGCTCCGCGCTCGGTCCTCCTCGAGCATTTTCCAAGAGCGTGCATCCGCGGCGCGATGAGACCGCTCGAGTGGAGAGTATCGGACGCTCTTTACGCTGCGCACCGGGTTCGCGACACGTTCCGAAGGGTCGAGCGATTCCGTATTTTTTCCTTCGAGGGGAAAAAGGGGGATGAGCAAAGTGCCGGAAAGCGCGCGTCACGTTTTCGGGAGAATCGTGTTTACGTCGCTAATGCTGCATTCGGATACGTCGCACGGATTAAAACGGTGAAGCAGACGGTCGGTCGACACGTTTTGATCGCATGATGGATGACGCGTCCCTTTTTCCGCGCGATACTCGTTACCGCGCCATTAATTTGCACCGCCGACAAATCACACACCGTTCGGATCGCCTCGATTTTGCGACGCTGTTGCAACGGCGCGGCCACGAAACGAAACGATCGAAACGAGGTACCTGCCTTGTACCTCGCGTCGACGAACCTCTTAACAAATGTGAATCGGTCGAATAGCGCCGAGCCCCCTTGCCCGTGGCCCGGAACGAGCGAAGGCGTGCGTTTTCTCTCCTCCATTATCGCGGCAAGCTCGAGCGTCTTTACGTTACGCTGCGAGTGCGAGTTGCTCTCTTACAGGACGTATAGGCTTTAAAGGTGTTAACGTGCTTTTTCGACCGTTATCCGCGAGATTCTCATTGACGTTCTCTCGAACGCGTCGCGAGTATCGCTCGAGCGTATACGTTTTTCCAACCGTTGTACGCTGTTTTACGTTCGAATGTTCCGCTAATTTCGGATTCAGGGTCAATGCGTGCAACAGCCGCGCATAAAGAATTATCGGGCAGCGCGAAAGCACACGGCCGTTCGTTACGAACTTTGGAGTTTGTAATTTTTGCTTCGCGACCGCTTCGTCCCTATCGCGATGAATCACTGTCGTGACGATACGTTTCAGCGGACCCCTCGGCTCGCCACTGCAAGCGCAGCGTTACCTCCCTTTTCCCTAATCTCCGTAATGAACCGGCCACCGTGAGGAAATTAGCTTTTCTCACGGCATACTATCAAAAGGTCTTACGTGTTTATTACGCTTTACGAACAACGTAGCGGTGTCCAAGGGTGCAATAATCGATTATCGTGCAGGAAGGAACGATTCGGTGCGTGGAAAATGATCGAAAATAGCCTTGGAAAAGTTGAGGTTTTCGCTAAATCATTAGACATTGGCCAAGTTGCAATTGTGCTCGGAATGGGAGAGGGTCGAGGACGACTTGGTGGACGCTATACCGTCGAATATTTCCGAATGCCATCGACTCTGCGGTCGACACATTGCCTATACGTGCCGCGTAAGATACTCGAAATGCTAGTGATAGAAACTAACGATGAAAATGACCGATTAATAGATTGGCGGCAAACAGAGGAGCGAAGCTGGGGAACAACAAGCGAGTCGCGACCCGGGGCGAACAAGAGCCGTCGAAGGAGAAACAAGGGGAAATATACGGAGATATGTACGTGCTCCAGCATTGTCCCGCGAAAACGATATGGATGCGCAACGGGAAGAAAAATTTGCATCCCAAAGGCACTACGGCGGAAACGCGAGCCATCCGTGGAATATTTCACGAATGGCAAAGCGCGTTCTTGCTTCAAAGTACGATACATGAGCGAGTGTCTTCGAAAAACGCTCGATCGCGACGTGTCTCTTTGGCAAACTTTTGAAGGAATGTAACGATTTTGAATTAAAGAACGGTAGACTCGCCAACCGACGAGGATCCTCGACGATCTCGAAGCGGGCGAGGATAGAGGCGAAGATGCATCGAAACTGGCGCGCCACTCGCCGTTATGGCAATCCTAAGGAATGCGTATGTACGAAGTAACGGGGAAAAATTTCTCACGTTTTTAAAACTTCTTAATTAAACGCCAAGCCTTTAAGCGGCTTATGGGTTGAGATGGGCCGACTCTTATCGGCGGGGCACGTCTGCAGTTGTCAGCAATTTTCTCCGAAATGCCCCTCTTTTCCATAATGCCCACGGTTACGGCCGTAAGAACTTTTTTCGACTTTTTAATAGCTCGCCGAAGTAACGATCTATTCGTTGAACGCGAAAAGGGCCGGTCGCTATTTTATTAAGAACAATCCACGTAACGTCGTTGAAGGTGCGCGAAGAAATCTTTCCTCGATCCCCTCGGATGTTCGCGAGCGTCTAAAGGCGCAAAATACAAAACTTGCCCCGACACGGAAACGGAAGGCCGGCCAATAAGAAGTACGATAAGAAGAAAGCAAGGCACAAAGCGTTGCAAAGCCCATCGAACGAAATTAAATACGCGTATAACTTACGATACATCTCGAGGAGCTCCCGCTTCCGCAAATTCTACGCAAAGTGGATGGCCATTTTTATTTTCGCCAAGTGCACGACACTCTTCCTCTCCGCGACAACTCTCGGGAAATAAAGCATTTCGCGGAGCTTATTCTACTTTAATCGTAAAAGGCAAAGAAGAATTTACCGTTTCACAGGCACCGGCAAAGGGAATGCAATTTATTCGCGTGAGCTAATAAAGGTTTAATGAAAGTCGAAGTTGAGCGTACCGTAGCTTACGTAAAAATCTGAATAATAGAGGGAGAGGAAGATCTTCCGAGATACCGCCGGATCGAAAGTCCTTTGCTAGAGACATAATGCGTTTAACGCAGTGTCGCGCACGGTGGTCGAAGCCGGATGGAGTTTATCGTCAGGGCCGAAGAATTTAGCGGAGATTATCGTTTTTCACCGAGCAGTCTTGAAAATGGAATGCCGAAGAAAGAAAGCGGGAAAAGGACATGGGCGATATTCCTCCTCGTTCGTCTGCGCGCGAGTCTGACAAATGAAACGTGAAAATTGTCCCTTGGATCGCTTTAACGAATGCGAATAAGCCCGTACGAATGGTTTTCACGATATCGCTCTATTCGAAATAAACTCGACCTCGCTTCGCGAAGATCGATGTCTTCCTACGGATATATATATATATATATATATATATATATATATATGTACGCAGCAAAGAAACGGTTCATACATTTACGAGGCTGAACAGCGGGTCGTCACCGAGGAACTTTACCGACGCTGTTCCGTCTAATTAAATCGGAGCTCCTTTGAGAGTCTTAAGCGTAATGTTTCCAGTCCTATCTCGAGTCGAGCCATTTGGTTCGTCGTTATTTAGCCTCCTATTCCTCCGAAGAAACGATCTCGGTACACGACCATCGGGATTGCGGGAGAGGAGGGTATTCGTCTTGCGCTCGAAGATGGGACGTCCTTTCGAGCGAACGATAAGGAATCGTTTACGAGGCAAATAATTTAGCTCGCCTCGGTGGCTCGGCCACTTGGAATGCGAAGCCGGTACCGAGCGTCGCTCGGTCCGACCAAAAGCAAAAAGCCCCTCCTCCTTGGGAGAGAGCGTAAATACGCGCGCGGGGAAACGGCCTCCGGCCATTGGTTCCCGCTAAAATGCCCTCTCATAATCGAGGATACGCGACATTCGCTCTTTGATCGTGCCTGTCTTCCTCGTCCTGCTCGTGCAAAGAGTACGACGGGATGCGCGCACGACAAGGGCTATATTACTTCTCCTTTCATCCCTCCCCCCCCCCCCCCTCCACTCTCTCGTCGTCCTTCGAGTTCTTTTCTCGTTCGAGTACAGATTCCGTGCGATCGTATCCTCGCTAGGCCTCGGTTCCTTCGAACCTCTTTCCCCTGGAGACGCACCTACGCGTTTCCCGACGATTTCACCACTTTTCCCCACGTTTCCCCAGGAGTTGTCGTGGGAAGAAAATGATTTTCGCGAACTCATCTATACATCGAGCGTGTTACGTAAGCCCCGTTTAGGGTTTTACAGGAATACTCGTAGAATATTTCTGGCGCGCTACGGGAGCTTGCGCCGTGGTAAGCCGTCTTCCACGTATTCCCCCGGGTAGCCGAGACGTCGGTTCGATGGTGGATGCGCGAGTAGGGATGCGGTAGACCTCGGAGGGGCGTAAGTCTTTCCCAAAGAGCGAAAGCGTCACGTCCGGCCCGGCGCGCCGTCAGGCATACGTACGTATAGGCGTTCCTTATCAAAGCGTCAACGGCTCGGGCAGCGAAACGAGAAGACGTTTCGTGCCGACGGCATTTCCGTTTTTCGCGTTTATGAAGAGCGTTGGCATTGATGAGTTCCCCGGCCGACGTGTGCGTGCAGGTGCATTGTTGCGGGGAGCATAAAACCGGCCGTAACCGCGTTCCTCTGGAAAACGTGCTTCGAAAGGCACGCTCTAATGCTTCCATTAAGCGAATTCATTGAACGAGTACGTGGGCATTTCGTTCCAGAGTACTACGTTCGTTATAACCAACGCCACCGGCAAACGAAAGGTAAAACTAGACAACGAAAATTCTACTTCCAAATTTAGCTCTACCGGTTACTCGACTGCTCCCATATGGATACCCTTCTCGCGACTCGTGGATTTTCCCTTTCGAATCCTCCGGAGCGCGTCGCGCGAGAAGAGCCCTGCATCTCTTTGTTTCTCTTGTTTCGTCTTGCGTTTCGCTGACATTTTTTAGAGGCCTCCGTTTGAATTCGCGAAATAATTCGAAGCACGCCGTCGTGGAAAACGTGACGAGGGGCCACGAGGGTTTCGAATAAGCGAACCGAGCTCGATCGTACGCGAAAAGCAATTACGACAAATTTGGCCCGTTGCGATTAGCGAGAGCGAAATTTAATTTTTTTTATCCCTGGATCAACGCTTCGAGTTTGAAATGGTTTCCTAGCGCGCGTATGCCGTGGCCTTATCGCGGCAAAGCACGCGCTCGGCCAAATTCCTTTCGGCTTCCGATGCGTGCGACATCGACCGTAAATTCAATCGTTCCCGTATTGTATTGAAAATTCTACGGAATAATCCACGGTGACTTTCATTAAAGCGCGAATTACACTGCCTAGCGGTTAATATTAATATCGGCTAATGGATATCAGCGTCCATACTACTGTATCCCTTTGTTTATAGAATTAATAATGTTCTTACGCACTCTGAAATACGCGCGATATAAATAACGCTATGCAAACGACGATCGAGCGCTGAGAGAGGGGAAACTGTCCGAGTCTTTTCACCGAACGGAATTGGTATGCATAAATAATGAGAGTTAGCCGAGAATGAAAGTGCGAAAACCATTTTCGAGGTTGGTAATGTAGTGTCAGAGTGACGTCAACATAACGCGAACGAAAAATGACGGAACGTATACGTGCCTGTCGTACGCGCCTCCATCAAACTCGCGTATGCGCTCATAGCACGTGGAACACGGTTTCGCGCGGACGCGTTTACGGAGCCACGCTCTGTAGCCAACGTTTCCCGAGGGGCCATGGACGAGTTCATAGGCCGGAATGCTTCGAAGCGGGGATGCGCACGCTTTTTGCATCTTTCCACCTTGCGTCAGCTTCGGCGGCAACGTTTTACCAGGCGGCGCGGACTCTTAATGCAGGTGCACATTTTCCTCGCAAAGGGGACAGAATCTCTGTACGTTTATCGAGATATTTCTTTTGACCGGCCGCGCAGATCGACGGACCAGGCGCGTAAAGGCGAAGACAAAGCAAGACGCGTTACTCCGCCTACGACGTCGCTCGGCGATCCGCGATTAAAAAGTAAACGTTTCTACGTACACCGGACACCGCGAGTACCGGGGGACACTCGTGAAGAACGAAGTGGTCGGGATGCTCGTTGGCAGAATATCGAAGCTTTCAGGGATTATCGTCTCGCTTGTGCTCTTCCAGTATAAAGAACTCGCGTGTGGAACGTGATATTGAAAATCTTGACGATCGCGCACGATTCGATTCCGGCATACGCTTTACGAGCTGTTGCGTAATTCTAGACATTCAGCGACCTATTTTACGAGTCAGATTTTCAGTAAATCCTCCGGATTTTTTAATCGATCGAATGCAAATTTAGCTTGCGCGCATCAGCCCGCGTAAATGCCTCGTAGGTTTGTCGGCCGAATGCAAGGAACGAGCAGTCCGACTATATGAATAACGGATACGCGTGGCGCGGTACGTATTTCTACTAATACGATGCTTCAAACGATCGGCGAAAGTTGGATCGCTTCGGGCCAAGGAAGGCGCTCCGCATGCGACGGCAGGTGTCCCGACGCTTCTAAAGGCGGCGGTAAGTTGGGCCTAACGAAGGTCGGAAATAACTTGACCCTGGCATCGTGCGGTTTAGCCTCTTAGAAAATTCTGCAGCACGGCTCGTAATCCTCCTGCACGATATAGGAATATTCAGCCGAGTGCACCTGGGCGCGTACGCTATTAACCGCGCGTAAGGCGTTGGGGAAAAAAAGTAACGCCGACAAAAGTGCCGGCGCAGAGCCTTGAATTTGAATTAATCGGAGTTTCGTTGTAACACGGAAATAGCCTTGCGAAAAACCGACATTCGCCTCCCGGCCATATTCCGCCGAGCAATCGAGCGTGATTCGCGAGCGGTATTCGAAATTAACGAATTTTCCCGAGAACGGGCAGCTGCGAATTATTCCTCGAGTAACGATGGCTCGAATAATAAAACTAACAACAATACAGCGGCCCAGCCGAGCTGACGCGACGATTCGCACGAAAGAGCTCCGCTTGGATTTTTAATTAAGCTTCGCTATGCCAGCGCGATGTTTCCCCTCGTCTCCACCGTTCCAATGCGTTCTCGTAATTCGCACGTCCGCGATAAGCCTCCGCGATCGATACGAGCATTTTGCTCCTTTAAAGGTCCGTCTCTATCGGGCATTTCCGCGGGCCATTGTCTCCGGCCACAACGTTGCTCGCGTGTTTGCGGGAGATCAAAAAAATAGGAGCACAAAAGAAGGAAGGACTAATTAGCGCGGAACCAAGTTTCGATAGGAATCGCAGGTTTTCGACGAAACACAACCGTCGAGTCTGCAGGGCCGAGGAGTAGACGGTTGAAACTTTGTTCAGGGCGTTTCCGCGAAATCGGCGAAACGTCCGCGAAATAAGGGGCAGGGGAGAGGGGGCGCGGGAGAAGGGGGAAGGGGGAAGGAGGAAGGGGAGGGGGAGGGGGGTGCCGTCTGCTCGGTCGGGGCATCCATAAATATCGGAGACGCATCGTTATTATCGATCCGCCTCCCTGTCCGTCCGAGGTGAAAGGGGAGAGAACAAAAGTCATTAATGAGAGAGGGCGAGCTTTCTTCTCCGCTAAATAAAGCGATCTTTGGCGCGCTTTAACGTCCGAGAAATAAGAGTGACGGTCGGGCGATTTACTCGCGATCGAGGCAAAGGGCGAGCGAGACCGCGGTAATGCCTTTCCCCTTCCACGGACGACGACCGCAAATTTTCTGCCGCGTTAATAAACTAGCCCGTATCGCTCCCAAGCCCCCACTCGGGCCTCGCCACCGTACGTAGCGAGGGCGCGAGGGTAGCCGTTGCAAAATTCGTTCCATTATCGTCCCTAAAATAGCCTCGATGTCGGGTTACGGAGTGCAAATAAGCCGTTACCGAATTCGGCCGGCCTTGAACGGCCAACAAGGGCGCAAACGTTGAAACGGGCCGCCGGTATGCGAGCGCGGTTCTCGATGGAACGACTCGGTCGAAGATTAATGCGGCCACCATAGAGCACAAATTCTACGGTTAATATTCGCATTGATTTATCTTTGCGCGATAGACGTAATTACCCGAATAAACTACGCAACGGTTACTCGACGAATCGCTGTGCGCATATGCAGAGCCGCGCCGGACTCGCCGCGTGCACCGGGCTCGTGCACCAACTCGGTTCTCCACGTTAGACGATTATAACGGTTCGTACGAGTAAGCTAATTTGGATGGGTTTCAATGATTCCGCCAGATAGAAATCCTCTCCGCAAATATGCCCAACGAGTAATTCCGTACCGTGGTTAGAGTCAAGATGGAGCTCCCTTCGCGGCCGGTTCTCGACGATGGCGATTCTCGAACGACCTTTCGCTCGTCATCGATGCGATATACCGACAACCTTGGCCGATCCTTCCGCCCGCATCCATCACCCTGGATACGCTACTGGCCCGCCGCCCCGAACTCTTTCCCGAGCTACGGAATAAATTAAAGAACGACGAGGAGGTAAACGCGACCGACGCTCCCGCGGCGCTTCCCTCGCTTATGTAACGGCTAACGCGTAGCCTACGCCGGGGATTGTTTATTGGAATTTTATGGAGCGGAAGCCTTCCGCTCGCGCCGTCGCCTTGCGAGAATTTCTCGTTACCGGCGACGGGTGGATAAAGTCGGCCGATCCTCGGATTAGCATCGCTTCTGCGGCGTAACGTCGCAGCGCTCGATCGCTAGCCGCGCCGCGATGTGGATCGAGGAAGGACGAGAAAGGGCACGCTTCGGCCCATCGAGCCCTCCCCCCGCGCCCCTTGGCCCGCTAATATCCAGTAGCTGATAAATTACTCCCACAAGTAAGAGATTACTTATCGGAATTCCATAGACCAGGAGGCTCCTCCTTCCGTCGTCGCACTCCGCGAATTTCGCTCTGCCTTTTGCGAGCCGGCAGCTGGCGAGGCCCTCGGAAAATACCCGACTGCCGCCATAACTTTGGGTAATTTTGCACGGAAGGTATTCCCAAGGTACGAGAGGGGCCGCGAGCAATTTCGTATTAATATCTGCCCCTCTTGTCTACCGACTCGACGTCTCCGCGTCAACGTCGGCCCGACCTCGCTCCCAAAGACGCTTCGATTCGATCAGGCTCGTTTCGCCTTTGGATCGCCCACCGGCGCGCTATCGAGGAAAATCGAGCCCCTCGCCTTTTGGCCGCGTCGGGCGCGCCCCGGGGCGGTAATCTTCGACCGATATACGCCTCGATACGAAATCCACTCTCCTTCCAGGCATCCAGTCCCGAAGCTCCGGTGGTCTTAACCCTTCGAACGGGAAAACCGCCCTCCGTTGACGAATTCCTGCATTCGAGCGAGTACGACGCTCGACCGAGAGGACTTCGTCAAACGTCCAGTCACGTTTGACGCGGGATGCCAGAGTACATGGAGGCATTATTTTTTCAACGTTGCTCGCACACGTCTCCTCGGCGTATCAATCGTATTCAACGTTCGCCATCGTATCGTCCCTCGAGCAAGGAGCTCCCTCCGAGCCCTCCCATAGTCGCGCGGATGCCAGCCGCGGAGCGCATAAACGGACGAAACGTTGATAAGGATAGTACTTTGAATCGATATCGCGGGCCGTAAATGAAATCGGCCGTTACTTCGCTATCCTCGGCCTTTCCCCCACCTCAGCTCCAGAGGGATACCGTCTTCGCTTTTGGAAAAGACGAAAGACCGGAAGCGTTCGATCGAAAGTTGGCCCTGGGGCGCACGGGCGAATATTCGAAAGGCCTTCCTGCCGTTAAGAAGAATGCCGCGGAATAATTTAGCCGGCCTTCCCCACCCTGGCAAGCGTAATGTGGAATAATGTTTTACACCTCCGCGAGTCTCCTCCTCGAGCCGCGGCAGGGTGCGATGTTGCAGCCGCAGGGATGAAATGAATATTGCAGTATTAGACCGAGTGTGCACTTCATCCATCATACGGTTTTTGTTCCGCAAAGTGGCATTGCGCCAATAGACCGACGTGGCTCGGTTATTATCTAGGAAAATGTAGTGCATTAATAACGCGCGGGTGGCGGCGCGGGCCGCGCGGGCCGCGCGGGTCGGGAGGATCGTCGGCGGTATCGTTAGCGGGGATATTTCGAATGTAAAAATCCCGGAAGCACCGATGATGGACAGTTGCGTCGAAACCAGCACGGCGCAAGGCCGGATTCCCCGATAACGATCGGGGCAAAACGATTTATTCAATTTGTCTTCGAAAGATAGCGCGTGCAACGCTATTGCGCCGCGGATTATTATCCGATGCAAAAGCGTCGCGCGCGCTAATCCGCGGGCATAAATCAAATAGATAATGCGCCGAATTTGAGCAGATCGACGAACGACGGTTTACCGATAACCGGCTTTGTCGAGTAACTTTTTCGCGCTCGCGCATTACGGCCGGCATTGACGAGCGATTAAAACCGATTCGGCCGTAGGGGCAGGGGGCAGGGGGCAGGGGGCAGGGGAGGGGAAGGGGGGGGGAGCGATGCGGCCGTGTTTGGCCGTAAATGCGCGCCGGAACAATTTTTCCCTTCCTCGGCGGACTTGCGGCGCGAAGGTTAGTGCTCGGGTAATAGGATTAATATTTGGGGAGGGAGGGTTGAACGCGGACGCCGCCGCTTCCCGATGGGGGTGAAAAATGATATTATTTCGTTACTACCCCTTTCTCTCGCTTCCCCTCTACCGGAGAAGCACCTTCTCCGCCTACGGGCGTTCCCAGGCGATTTCAGCGCGGTACCACTCTACCTAAAACTGGGTTAAATCCAAATGAGTCTGCCGTGCTTTCATAAAACAAAAAGGCGTCGTTAAAGAGATCGCGGCTCTTCGAGTATACCGTTGCACGTTTATTCTCTCCCTCTCTTTTCCCCCTTCCTCTCTCTTTCTTTCCCCCTTTGCGGATATAACGAAAACATTGTTTATCCCCGCGGCGAGAAATAATGGATCGTTCGACGTCGCGCGAAGAACGATTTAACCCCGACTCGGTTCCAATTTGTCGAGAATTCCCGCATCGCGCGCACCACCCGGTTGAAGTTCCTTGTCTCGAAAATCAAGCAAAACGGGCCCTTTTATCGGCCGTACGTGGAGAGCCGGCAAAATATGCGACGAAATACGCGAGGGTGCGAATGCTCCTGGATAACGTAATGCGCCATTGGCGCGTTTATGCGCACAAATATTTCCATTTTAGTATCGCCAACGGTACGGGAGAAATGACAGAAATGGCTCGTGGATTTGCTCAGAGTCGTGGACAATGGCGTTTCCCCGCTACTATGTAGGAGTATAAAACGTGGGTGTATCGTCAAAGTCACCGACCTCCCTTCCGGATCGCACTTGCCAGGGCGGGAAGACCGCGTTTATACACTTTTGCACTTTGTCGAAATACTTCCATTTTTCTACGACCAAGGAGGATACCGTTAGAAACGGTTTGTGGATTTTCTCAAATCCCTGGACAAGGACGTTTCTCTGGGTACCGCGCGGAGAACCGACCGCGACTACGACGTCGGCGCATTACCAAAGTCATCGACGTGTCCCTAGGATGACGCTTATCAGCGCGAGGAGAGCGCACGTAGGAAGGTAGAGGTGCGGCTAGATGCGGTAACGATTCGGGGAGAGGGCTCGAACTTGGTGCAGCGTCGGGACAAAATCGAGAACGTTCGAATTTGCCAGCGTCGAAATTGGACGGTCGGTGCTCTTGGCCACGAAAGGAGACGAGTCGGTTTCGACGTATCCGATGGCTTTACACGCTGCTCCCAACGATACGCCCAACCGCGATCGGCCGACCTCCCGAATTTTCCCAGGGAACCTTTCGAAACTCGAATCGGAAGAATTTCAGGCCCAAAAGTATGCCCGACGCGCTCGGTGCGAGGCCAAATGAAATTCCATTCGGGGATAAACTTTGGCCCGCCGAGCGATCATCCGCGCGCACGAGAATATTTCTCGTGGACTTCGCTCTTAATAACGTTCCCGATATCCTCGACTCGACGAATCCCTCAAGGGTTCCGCGAATGGCTCGACGTCCTATTCCTCGATATTGGCGCTTCGCGAAGATCTTGCGGGAGAACGCGAGAAACTCCGGACCGCTTTACCTATTTCTCGCATCGACTCGAACGGAGCAGGCAGAACGTCTTGGAGAGCGAGGGCTCGATACTCGGTCGCCTCGTCGGGAGCGAGGTAAGGAAACTTGCCCGACGTGGCAACGGTGCCGCGCACTCCCCGTCAGGTTTTAAATCCTGAGAGGACGCGGACGAGGCTCGGAGCGACGACAGCGCCGGCAAAGGAGCCCAGATCTTTCTCCCCCTTTCGCGAAATTTAACGAGGGGCGTCCATTAAACCGCAATCGCCGCCTCCGACAGCCGCTTTCCCCATTTTAATAATAAATTTCACGGTGCGCCGACTACCACATTGGCACGTTACGAGGGACGTGACTAATGACTCCTGCGATACCGCTCGCGATTCGGGCCGCATTGATACGTCACGCGGTTTGGCTCGAGTTAATAAAGTTTAATGAAATTCCTTCGGCCGTGGAGCGGCCCGGGGCATTCGAAATTATTTTATCGCTCGCTTTTCATTAAAGCGGCAGACGTGCGAGGACCATTAGTCGTTTGACGGCAAACTCGGAGATAGGATACTCCGATTCGTGCTCGGTATTTCCCGCTCGAGTTTAGGCCCGGCGTGTCTCGGCCGTCGCGACGGGGGGCCGAATTCCACGAAGGATTCCAAATCCCCGATATCGGCCCGTCGTCACCGACGGCCCTGCAAAACGCGAGTGGCGTTCCGCCTTCGACGCGCTTCGGTTTCCACGCCGTCGAAAAGTCCGCCGGTACGCGGAATCGTCTCGTACGCGTCGACCTCGATCGTTCGCCCCGCTCCTTCCCCCGAGTTTCGCTCGCGATTCCGTCCGTAGGATCCGCGATGCCTCGCTCGCGCCTCACCCCCCACCTCCCCCGTACCCTCCCCCGCTCTTCCAGCCCTTCGAGCGTCGAGGCCGCCTTCGGTCGCGCGCGATCGACGTCGCGTACGCGAGCTCTCTCCACGATTCTCGCCACTCAGACGTCACGCCACCGCTCTTTTCCTCGCGCGACAGTCGAGCCTAGTAAGCGGAACGTTTGACGCTCGTCGAACCGAAAACGGTGGCCCGGCGGGGAGCGCCGACGTTGATCGTCATCGACGAAAGCCGCCGACACCTTGGCCAAGTAGCCGGTGTACGAGCACGGGGCCGATTCGAGAAGGTCGAAGAAGCGAACATCGACGAGCGTAAGCGCGTTTCTTCCGCCTCCCCGTGCCCATCGGGGAGCGATCGACGCGCGAGAAGGAAAAATTCGTCGCGAGTCGGCGCGAAGCGCAACCGAGAATCGCTCCTTTCTCGTCCGGCTTCTCTCGATTCGTTCGCGCGGAGCCCGCTCCGCGCCTGCCGGCCGAGAGCAGTTTTCCGGCCTCGGACGATGCCGAAGAGGCGCGAACCGTGCGGCCGCTCGACCGAGCCTGGGCTTAGCTGGGCTACGATGGAAAGGGTTA
This sequence comes from Ampulex compressa, assembly GCA_038496175.1. Classification (NCBI taxonomy): domain Eukaryota; kingdom Metazoa; phylum Arthropoda; class Insecta; order Hymenoptera; family Ampulicidae; genus Ampulex; species Ampulex compressa. The sequence continues at coordinate 96,815 of JBCFXI010000508.1, forward strand.
ATTTGCGAGTCCTCGTAGCATCCTCCGCAGGGCTCCGGAGGGCTCCGCAGGGCTCCAGGGGCTTATTACGGTAAATACCTTGGGCGGCCGTGCGCCCTATACTTCGTCTTACGACTCACCCGCCTCCCTCGCCGGTCCCTACCAAATTCTCGCCGGCCCCTCCCTTCCGCCAGGAATATATATTACGGGCCAAGAAAGCGTAAAACGTAAATGTAATCGCGAGATTTAAGCGGAAGGGCAAACGCCGTAAGGAAGCCAACGTCGTCCAGACGAGGACGAGGTTAATTAAACGTACCGTGGTGCATTAAGCACTTAGCCGGCGATTCTCGATGAAGTCGTTATCGAGAGCGCCGCCTCTTCCACGAGGCTTCGCGAGGCCACCGACCAAGCGAGGCCTCGGCTAAGCGTGCGGATCGTTTTTGACGAATCGTCGAAAGAGACCCGCGCGTCGGGCGGTGACTGGGGTTGATCTCAAAAAAAAAAAAAAAAAAAAAAAAAAAAGAAGGGAAGTAGACGTTAAAGCGAAAGATCGGCACGATCGCGCGCTAACGCGAGCTCCGTGGGGGCGCTCGAAGTTTGTAAAATTCGCCGGAGTATCGGCCGAGTGGGTGGATGAAAAATTGTATCGGCGGTGGGAAGGCGTGCGCCGTTGGATCGGCATCGGATCGATATCGAGTCGACGCGGGGCGGGTAGGTCCAGGGGGTCCTGGCTGGGGGCCGAGGGAAAAATGGGCATAATCGCGCGCCGGGCGCCCTTCCTGGGCGCATCCTCGTAAGGCGCCCTCGAGTCGCGGGGCCACGTTCCGCGCGCGGATTGCCGACACTTTGGCCGAAGCGCGCGGTCGTGATTCGAATGGGGATCGAGCGGCGGCCGGTACCAAAAGCCAGCCACTAACGTCTTCCATGCAAATACCTCGAATTTTGCCCATAAATGCATAATCTTTATGCGCGTGCACTCGCGCCGATGCGCGGCTGTTTGTTCTATACGCTCTCGTACGTGTTGCGCGAGCGCGGTTACGAGCACTCGTGCGAACGAGATTGCATTTGCCGCAGTGCAGGACTAGGGCGATAGTTATGTACCGCAGCAGCCAGCCACGGTGTACTTTCGAAGCTCTCGCCGGCGCGCCACTGGAACCGACCGGATATTCCTGCGATTCCAAGCGACGATCGGCGCACCGCGCGAATCAAAATTACCTCGATAAATAACGCGCTTCCCTCGACGCGTCCGCCTGCGCGATCGACCCTCCTCTCCCTTTACTTTTCGCACGAATATTAGCCGCATCGGGCTATGTGCATCCTTGGTTTTCCTCGGAAGAAAGGCAAACCCTCCCGATGGACTCTCGAAGATCTGCGATCCGAAAGGGGGGCGAGACGCGCCCGGCATCGCACGAGCGCGCGTCCCCCTCTCTCGTTTTTCCATATCTCCGTTTCATAATTTAAAGCGACGAACGGCATGCTCCGAGTCCAGGATTCGCGACGGGTTTTCAAACCCTTGCCTCATACTTCCCGCGTTAATCTTAATAACGGACGTAAGCGGGTGAAGAGCGCGAGAATAATTTTTCACGGCTCGTAAAGGTCGTCGGGAAGCGAGTACTAGACCCTGCGTGAGATCGTAAAACGAAAAGTATAATTCGTGCGCGGAATAAAAGCGGGGCGCTCTCGGAGAGCAGAATTTGCGCGGACAATTCCGAATGGCGCAACGGCGCGGCCACCGCGAAACGTTCGTCGATTATCGTTCGAGATTTTCTGATTCCCGAAACAACGCCGCGAGCGCGATACAAGGCGCGACATACGGCTGGCGCATCTAACGGAGAGGTACGTATCGTTTCAGACAAGTTCGTCTGCTGCGACCGGCTCTTCCGGAGGGATTTCTTTCGAGAGAACGCGGCGACCGGCAAGGAGCCCTATTTCGACACCTCCGCACCCACGAACGTAACCGGTTTGGTCGGAAAAACCGTCGAACTCGTTTGCAACGTGAGGAATCTTGGAAATAGAACGGTAAGTGGCGAAGGAAATTCGACGCGACGAGGCACAGGGGGTTGGACGGGGTAAGTGGGTGGGTATCGTCTAGCGAGGACAATGGTCGCCGGAAATCGAGGCCGAAGAGAGGCGACCGAGGCAAAGGCGCGCCATTTCCAGAATTACGTTCGTCCCGCCGTTAACGCGCGCCACGGGGCCGCCTCCGCCATCGGCCTTTCAGCCAGATACGGAGGATCGGCCGGTAAACGAAACGTCCCGCGCCTCGAAATTAATCCAAGAACAACGGAATGTAAAGGTGGGTAACGAAACGTTTCTACGAGGATGTTTACGGTGCAATTTGTCGGGGGAGAGAACGTGCCGGTGGGCTCCCCCGTGGATTAGCCCGCTCGAAAAGGGCTCGACGATTATTCCAGTTATGCAATTACCGCCCCCACCTTCCCGCCTACCCTTTGCCCCCGAAATCCCCGAGCTCCTGCCTAAGCCTCGGCCCTCTCCTTGATTAACTCAAAGCACCGTTTTGATACCGTCGTAAGACGGATTCTTTTCGGGGCGAAGGGGTGGAGGGCGATGGGCGGAGAGGAGCCCGAGGGGAGCGCCGGGATGGTAGGAAAATCGTTGCCTCGGCCGGCTCGCGCCGCCCTCGAATATTAACGGATCCGCGGAGCTTCTCGCGGATCATCGCTCCGCTCAAGGCCGAAACCGCGACCGTGTCTGGGGATGTCTTCGTATAGGCACGCTCCGCGCGCTTACGCGTTTAATCCCAAAACTCATCTCTATGCAAAGCTCGGCCTCGCATTTGTGCCGGTCTCGACTGGCCGTGTACCGCCTAATATGTTTCGTTGATATCGCACGTTTACGCGCGCATATATACCGCGATGGCGCGAGTCAAATTGAGATTCCACGGTCGAGGGAAATTACGCGAGGTCCCCGGGCCGGCCAGGGCCGCGAAAAGACGAAAGAACCCGAAAGCGACGTTATACCCCAGAACGCTTTTCCGTCCGCCGCTGCCTTTCCGAATATTATATTAACTCCGGGAGCCGAGCCCCCGCGGAGCGCGCCGCTCGACGATTACCTTCTGGCTGGCAGGATGCGCGCGAGGATACTCCACCCGATACGACTTGCTCTCCCGATTGCAAACTTCGACCCTACCGCGGCACGATCTTTGCACGCGCGCGCGCGCACACCCACGCATAATGTAATAAGGGAATAAGACACAGAGGGGTTACGACATTTCGCGCGCGCTCCTTTAGAATCGTGTACCGGTTCTATCCGTTCGATGCCCCTTTTGTCGCGATAGCCGTTCATCTTCTCTCAACGGAGATCGCGCTCGCTCTTTCGTCCCCGTTATGGAAACTCGTAGGGAAGATGCGAAACGGACGAGAAGAAGGAAACTCGATACGAACGAAAACATTCGTTTTCGACTACCCGTGCGTCGAGTAATTTGCAGCAAGGATTTAAAATCAATTTAGCACGATGAACGTCATCTTACGGCCGTTATATGGCCGAACGAAAAAAAAAAAAACTCGATTTCCTTCGGTCGAACGGAGCTTTCGGTCCGCGAGTTTGAAGCAGCAACGCGTCGAAAGGGCTCGAGAGTGAGGCGTCGCGGCGGTAGGTTCTCGCGGAGGGAATCGGGAGGACGGAAGGCGAGCCTTGAAAATTCAATGCGTGTAAACGTAACGAAGGAGTAAACGAGCGACGCCGCTTCCATTCGGGGATCGCGGAAAGCTGGAACGAGTCGACGCTAATGAATGGGCCGTGACGAGCGTTCTATTGGATCGCGTAGGGATTCGATACGTGCCGATACGCGGACGCGACGCTCGTTTTCCCGCGGCACCGGAGACGAACGTAATCCGCTAAATCACGCCGGCAAAAACGATCGCGGCTGCCATTAAGCTTACCCACCTTCCATCGCTCGGCTCCCGACCGTTATGACGGGAATCCTATCGGCGATTAAACTTCATTCTAATTAAACCTACCGAGAACTTGCCGGTATCGTTCGAACTTGGCTAGTGTCGCTTAACGCGCTTCTCCCCCTCGAACTTTCTCGATTCGCCGATTATGCGACCTGACGGAAACCGAATGTCCCCTGATTACGTATAAGGCACGAGTTCTCCCCGCCTTCGCTCGGCTATTACGATCAGCGCGAGGATCGGCAACGCGCCATTCAATTTTGTCCAAGAGAACGCTCGGACGTGCAACGATACTCGCGCATTCTCATGGAGCCAATCTTGGCGGTTAGATTTGTCAAGGCGAAAAAGAAAAGACCAGCGCGATAGGTCTTGCCGCAAAGTGGCCGTAAAACGTAAGGTTACGTTCCTCGGAGAAAAACGGCTGGACGAGGGATTAAAAGGACAAGAATGACCTCCTTTTCGACAAAAAGTTTTGTCGACGAATTTTCGCCGTTTATCGGTCAGAGAGAGAGAGAGAGAGAGAGAGAGAGAGAGAGAGAGAGAGAGAGCGTGCGCACGCGAAAGAGAGAGAGAGAGAGAGAGGGAGGGGGGTGTCACAATGGTTTTTGGCGGATAAAAGAACGGTGGCTCTGACGGATGGCCCATAGGTGCGTCGCGGTTGCCCCGTACGATCAGGATAGCGCGCTTTTCAACGTTATTAAGCACGCGTCGAAAGCTAGATCCATTTTGTTGCTCAGGTCTCGTGGGTGAGGCATCGCGACATCCACCTGCTGACCGTTGGCCGATACACTTACACCAGCGATCAGCGCTTCGAGGCGATGCACACGCCGCACGCGGAGAGATGGACCCTCAGGATACGATACCCGCGGAAAAAGGATTCCGGCATATACGAGTGCCAAATTTCGACGACTCCCCCTACCGGACACGCGGTTCGCCTCACCGTCATCGGTAAGTCGCCGCATCCCCTTTCTCCCGCGCACCCCAGCTTTGACGATCGGAGACCGTTCTGCCCGGGGTCTATCGTTTTTGTCCTGTCCAGTCTCGATCGCCGAGTCCCTCGAAAGGACGATGTGCGCCTATCTTGGGAAATTACCCAGGGTGATTTTTGGCAGTAGCCATTAAAGCTGTACGAGCCAAAATCTCGCTTTTCGAATCGCTGGTTCCTTGCCGCCGAATCTACGGCGTGGAATGGGAACGTCGGTTGGGAAATTATCGAGGGGCGATGGACTCTGCGGGAAACGTGATTAATCGCTCATGCATCAACCGTTAAAATCATCGGACCTAAAACCCATTGTTCGCATAATACGGCCCGCGCCACCAGATACTCCTCTCCACGATGTACGGATCGCGGGGAAAATGATCGAGGGCCGATGGCCGGAAAGTTGACACTTATCGCTCGGTATCCAGCGGCAAAGTACGCGTTGCCGCGACACTGCCTTTCGTCTCGACACGCCGCGACGGATTCCGAAGCGCGGGCGAGACAAAAGCGCGGCCGAGCTGGCGGGGGGGGGGGAGATGTGGAGAGGGGTCGTCGAGAGGCAGCGCGGCGGTGACTAGTGTCGTAATTCGAGTGGGCATATGGCTCGGGGCCGAGAGGGGGAAGGCGGGGGTGCGAGCTCGGTTATCGGGATTAGGAGCGAGTTGTGGCCAACGAGCTTCCACGACGACGGCGTACGCGCTTTGGAATTTTGCTCGGCCGAATGGTAAGCGCGCCGAAGGAAATTGCGCAGGCTATTGCCTCGACGTCATTACGCCGCGGGATTAGCGTAATTATCGAAGATTATACGCGCACCCATTTCTGCGCGTATAAATATCGAATCGACGATGCGGGAACAAGGCCGGGTCGAGCTCCGGATCGATATCGGTCAAAACGATCTATTAATTTAGAGAGGGATTTTCCCCTGGGATTCCGGGAAAATTGCCTATCGTAATCCGCGATTGGGCCAGCAGATGCAAGATTTTACATTCGGATCGACGGTTCATCGTCCTTTACTGCCGCGGCACGACCAGCCTTTCGCGGGGAGCCTGCTTTTAATTTCTTCCTTGCAGCAATCGTCGCCTGCCCGTTTATTCGGAATTTTCCTCGTGTTTTCGTTGCGATCGATACGATTTTCCCACCACGGATCCCTCGTAATGGCGGGGTTGTGCGAATCGAATAAATTCTCGACCGCTCTCGCATTTCCGCCCAGCGTTTACCCTCTATTCCAAAGTACAACTTTAACGGATAAAAGCACATTTAACGCGCAACGCAAGCCGAGCGGTGTTAAACGTACAGAGTATTCCGGATCGGCAAGGGACAAAGGTAGATTGGAAAAGGCTCGCGTCGCACCGTTAGGATGTCGTCCGTAGCCAACGAATCTAGCGAGCTTACGCGACTCGCAAAGTCTCCTCGCGAGGGCAAGCGTTAAATTTGTCGGGAAGGCCGACGAATAATCCCGAGAGGCAGTTTCATTACTTTGGTGTTTCTAAAGAAGCACTCGCGGGAAAAGGGGAAAAGTTTGGATCGGCCGAGCGTATCGCGCGCGGCCGGTGCGAACTGGAAAGTAGCTAGTAATATATTCATGAAAAATAGGATAAAACCGGGGGAAGCAGCCGAGGGTAGCGCGGTAAGGTCATTCGCGATTCGAGGACGCACTCCTACCGGATATATCCTGACCGGTAAAACGATCCAAACTCCTCGGAAGTACGGGTCCGCGCGAGGCGAAAGTTTGGCCAAAGTAGGCCTCCGGGGGACCGGCCGGCTCTTCGCGAGAATTGTAAATCAATGCGCCCGAGGGTCGACCGGCGAAATTGGCGCGAACGCGCTCGGCTTCGCCCCAGGAAGCCCTTCCGCCGCCTCGCACGTGCCGAGTCCTTGCCGCGACGTCCTGGCCTGCGCGGCCTACCTCGCTCCTCGACATTCCTCCGGCAGTCTCGCTCGGCTATGAGCAGAGACTCTTCGGGACCGAGCAGCGACTCGTGGCTTCCTCGAGTTCAAAGGGGGGAGAGAGAGAGAGAGAGAGAGAGAGAGAGAGAGAGAGAGAGAGAGAGAGAGAGAGAGAAACGAGGATCGAGGTAAAACCGTCCGACAGGAGCCGAGCGAGCGATCCAACCGCTTTGGATCTGGCCGCGACGAGCCCGGGACGATCGGTGCCTCGGATTTCGCGAGATCTTTCTCGAGATCGATCATCGGCCCCTCTGCCTGCGTCGTCCAAGGCGAATGCTTCCGACGATTAGCCAGCCACCGGCGGATGAGGAGACGTCGTCGATGGAACCGTGCTTTGCGAACGCGAGTCACGAACGGAACCAATTATCGCGAGGCTAATGAAGCCACCGGCCGGAGAAAGAGGCGGAAGAAGAGAAATTGGTGGAATCTGTTTCAACGTCGCTCGATATCCTCCGGATTCCGCAGCTATCCGTCTTCCGTCTTTCTTTCTCCCTTTCTCCGCCATTCTTCGGGTTTTCCGCCTCTCACCGAGGCTCTCTCGGTCCCGATTTCGTCCCTTCATTTCTACCCGAATCCTGTGGCGATCGAGGAACGAGGGGGAAGCGTAAAGAGCTTTGCGCGCAAAGGATATTGTCGATGCGTCGTCGATGGGACGAAACGAATTATACGAGCTCGCAGCTCGATTTCTTTCGACGGAGTCCGCCAAAGAGGACATTTCGAGAGTACGGCGCGAACCGAAAAGTTGGGAAAAATGTCCTCTCCAAGAGCGAAGTCAGAGTCTGGTCCGAATCCGCCGACGGTAAGCTCGGCGAGTGAGCCTTCGAGAGAGCACCCCTCCGCACCACCCCTCTCCATAGCTCTCGCCCTCTCTTACCCTGGAACGAGCTATGCTCGCGCGTAGCTATGCTATACTCGGGATTTCGGTCCACGCGATCGACGCGCTCGAGCGAGGCTCGACCGATTCTCCATTCGCGCGATTAATCAGCGCCGACTCTTCCATCCGCCTCTTTCGGAGCTTAATAAAGGAATCGGAGAAAAGGAATCGAGCAACGATGGTCGTGCTCGCGCGGACGTTCTCGGCGGGCGATAACCGTGAAATTGTACCGACAAATGGAGTCCTTTCGACGCCGACGGACCTTTCTTCGCGCTTCCCTTTTCCACGCCGCTGCGGCTTTCCGAGACCGCCGTTAATGGCGACCAGGGGAAACGACCGCCGCTTCTTTCTCCGACGCCTTTCTTCGCTCCTCTCTCTTTATCCCTTTACCGAGCTCGCTCGTCCCGATCTTACCCGGATAAACTCCCGGAGTATCGAGAGGCATCGGCTGGGGCGGAAATTAAGGGCGAATTTTTCGCAAATCGGCCTTAGCCGGCGAAAGATAAAAGATTTAAAAGGCTCGATTCAAAGCTCGAGTCTTGCGGGAAAAGAAGGAGGGAGAGGGCAGGAGCGAGAAAGGCCGCGGTAATTTCGACTTGCGGGAAGGTTCGCACGATCGCCCTCGCTTCTGCGTCGGTTTAAGCTCGTACGAGGCGAAGGACATTCGTATCGATCTCGAGCTCCCATCGGTTCCATTTCTTTAGCCGAATTCCTTCCGGCGCGCTACCCCCGCCGATTGCCGGAGGCGGAAACGAGCGCTACTTGCTTCGATTTAATCTCCCTCTTTCTCTCTCTCTCTCTCTCTCTCTCTCTCTCTCTCTCTCTCTCTCTCTCTCTCTCTCTCTCTCTCTCTCTGCTCGATTAATAGTATCGGGTGTCTCGCGGTTTATACTCCCAAGCCGGTACCTACCGGCAAGCGCCACGGGGATTCCTCCGTTTTCCAAACGGAATAAATCCTCTCCTTCTCTCGCCACGCTCCCTTTCATTTTCTCAATCGCGCGGCCTTTCTTCCTCTCGAAGACCGAGCCCAGCGGTTGGTTATTACCCTCCGAGCGGTCGTTACGCCACAAGTTGGTCGTCTCGGCAAAATCGGTTTAAAGAGGCCTGCTCGAGCTCGGCCGAGGCGACGAGAGACCGAAGTCGCGATCCGAGCGGGCGGGATACGCCTCGTAAAATGCCGAGAAACAATCCCGCGGCCTTGCTCCGGCTATGACTTATCGCACTCGGTTGGCAGTTGGGCGCGGCAAATTCGAATTCGACGTTGCCGCGCTACCTTTCGACGTTCCCGCCGGAAAAGCAATTTCGCGTTTTCCCCATGAATCAATTTCGCAACCGTCACGTACTCGGCCAAGTCGTTTCTCATCGGCGCGGAGGGGAAGGAGCGATAGCGCCGCCGGGGGCCGGGAGAGGGGCGAGAGGGCCGGCGGTGTTTTGGTTCGATCGCGGACGTACGAGTAGGTGGAAGGTTGGCGGCGCGCAAATCGGCGGCACTCGGTACCTTACCCGCGCCACGAGCTTCCCCGCGCGTAGCGGCTCGCGCCTCGGAGCGGTAAGCGGCTTATCGAGGGCCTTTCGGCGGCTCGAGCGGCTCGAGCGGCTCGAGCGGTGGCCGCGGGGTTGGAGGTGGAGCGGGGAGCGGGGAGGAGGAGGAGGAGGAGGTCGAGGAGGGCGCGAGGCCGGCGAAGGATACGCGTTTCCTCGATCGATAAGGGCTCGCGAGTGCGGCCCGCCCTTTCGCCCCTCGCCCTACCTCCGCACCTCGAAGATCTTTGCCCGACGAAAGGCTCCGGCTGGAGGGAAATGAAAGTAGCGCGATTATAATTTCCCCGAGTGACCCGAAGGCTTTCGCGTTAATAAGAAAATATCGCGGCCAGCTTTATTTCCGCGCTCCGCTCGCCTCCCTCGCGTCTATGCGTCGGAGCTTTAAACGAAATTAGGGATAAAGAGGGTACGGCCGTTGCTCGCACCGGCACAAGTTCCTATGGTTGGCGAGAGAGCCGGTCCTCGGTGCAGCCGCCGGCCGGAAAATTCTCGCGTGGGTAGGAAAAAAATCGGGCGCGCCGGGGCCGTGACCCCCTCGAAGAACGAATTAGCGTCGGCCGAGATAGACCTCGGGCTCGACGCGCCCGCGACCGTTACGCGTCCTTTGTCGGAATTTCGAAACGTCGCGCTCGTGCTCCCGCTTTAGCCGTCGCGCCGAGAGCTCTCGTCACCGGAGACCATTGCCGCTCGCGGCTCCTGGGACGCTCCTGCAAATTTGGACGGCGGGATTAGGAAGCGAAATACACGGTTGGCTGGTTTCCGGCGAAAACAGAATCGAGATAATCCCACGAGATGCGCGGAGACTGCCCGACGAACGATCCTCGTGCACGAATCAGCCAGAGTTCTCTTCCCGAGCGGCCGCCCCCGCCGAGACTGGAATCCCTTTCCGAAAATACACGCCGTACGCGAACTCGACTCCCGCCCTTTGCGCCTGGCCTTTCGCTCTCCACCCCCCCCCCCTCTCTCTCTCCCTCTCCCTCTCTCGGCCTATGGGCTGTTCCTTCCCGCCGATATTTGCCTTTCGTCCTCGACGTCCGTGGAATTATCGCGATCTCTCGATACCGCGCGAAGATACGCGTACCGGTGGTGCCGATGGAGGAGCGCGGTAAGGGGCTCGAGAAATACGTTCGTTCGTCGCGATATAGGGCTCGCTCCTCGAAGGCGGTCCCCCGCCTTTGGAGGCGTATCGCGCGTCAACGGCCGCCGGTCGTATTTTGTCCGCGTGAAAATAGCGGGTTGCGCTTAAGCACGAAAGGTAATTACAATAGGGCGGCGCAATCTCCAGCTCGCGAGTACCGTGTTATCGTCGCGATCCGGCCTCTCCCTGCTACGCGATAATTATTCGCGGCGCGCAACCGCCAGCCGAGCTAAAGCCGGCCGGCCGGCCTCGGTCGCTCGGATTAAACCTTTTCGCATTTTCCACGGCGCCTCGTTAATCCGTCACGATGAGGGTTTTCGTGCCGCGCATTAGCCGTAAATGCCGGAATCGCGTAATTTTGGACCGACTCGATCGTCGCGCATTTTTCCGAGGGTTTTTATTCAAAATTTCCTAGAAATAATAGCGCGAGGTAAAAATAATCGATCCCGAGGCTGGGCTTTGCGAGGGCCGTAGGTCCTGGACGCCGAGCGGCGTTTCTCCTTTTCGCGCCAAACCTCAAACGCGAGCGAGTGCGCGCGAGGCGCAAAAGTTTCGAGCGCGTGGAGGAATGGGCGACGTGCGCGTATGAGAGAAGATGCACGATCGGCGCGCACCGCGATACGAGCCGTCGTAAAGAATAATACGCGTTCGTTTCGAAAACCGAATTCCGCTTTGACTTTCCAGCGCCAACTGGCCGCGCGGTATTTCCCATAACGTTCGTTTCGAGACGATTCGTTTTTGGGGACACGGGAAGCGCGCGCGCGCGGGTGCCGAAATGTATTTTCTGCTCGGAGGGTAAATGCGAGGGAGAGCGTTCGGAATCGGTAATGGTACGCTTAAACCGCGCATCGTCGGGGTTGATCGAAACTTTTTGCGAGCCCAATCATAATATTGACGCAAAACGGTCACCCTCGATTCGCGCTATTTTTTCATTCGAAAGCGGAGCCATTCGGTCGCTTTATGCGGAGCCGCGGTTCCCGATCGATCAAACCTACGTGCCCGCCGACGGACCTTTCATCTCCATTCCATGCTCCGCGCTTTTCGCCTAACTTTGTACGAAATTAACGCGGCCGCGTTGAGCTTCGAGAGTTGGGATTAAAATAACGATATCGGAAAAAGGCGAGGAACTTTGATCGTTAACCCCGTGGGCCCACAAAGCGGTGCGTTTCGTTAAGTCGTAGAGCCGCGGCCGTTTCGACGACGTTGCTCGCGCGAATAGTCCTCGCGATTATTCGCTCGTCGTGCCATTTAGGGATCGGAACGTTTCCCCGTAATGGCTCGAGGTTTTAACGAGCGCCAAGCGAATTTGCGTTATCGTACCGTAAAGCGTTGATAAAAATCGCACGCAACCTGCCGCGAAATAAAGCCCGCGCTTTCGATCAAAACATCCTCCCTCTCGTTCCCAAATTCGTTTCGACGAACTCGATTCGAGCCATTTGCGACGATTTTGATTTCCCACATTTTGATCGCGCGCAGCGCAAGACTACCCTCGGATCCGCCGAGGAGAGTAGCTTCGCTCCCACCTTGAATCTTTCAAAGTACCAAACTTTGGACGGTCGGTCGTCCGTTTAGGAGAAATTCTTGAATTTTGCATATCGTCCCCTTCTCGCGACGTTCCCAGGTCTCCGCTCGACTCCCCGGCTCGCAAAGTTTCGACCGGCGAGAACGAGCGTCGCGGAGCGTGTAGGTGTGGCTCGGTGGCCGCGTGGCGCGGCTATGGCGCAAGCCCGATTCGTGGAAAGCATCGCTTAATCTGGCTTCGATAATCCTCTCATCGTCGTCCGTAGGTGCGGCCGGATACTCCCGCCAAACCGGCTCTCTCCGAAAGTACGGCAGAGCCAACGAAGCTCGGATCCAGGGGGATACGTCGCTCCTCGCTTCGCGAAAGGCCGACTCTCCTCTCCGGTTTCTCTCCATCGGTCCGGCCCGGGGCCCCCCTCCAATGGGGGCCAATTTGACGAGGATTCTTCGTCCTTTCCGTCGTCCCTCTCAACCATACCTGCGCACACCTATCGCTCTCTGGCGCGACGCGAGAATCGGAGCAAATCGACGTTGGTTTGGTATTCCGCGCAAATTCGGGGAGCCCTTTGACGCAAAGATGGAGAATTCGACTCGACGATGAAATTCGCTTTAACGAAGTGCTCGCGCTTATGGCGGTAGCGGACTTTGGCGCGAGAGGCGAGGCGGGCCGATTCTTGGAGAATCATCGCTTAATCCGGTTTCGATAATCCTCTCAGGCCGGTGGGCCACGTGCGGTACGGTGTCCGGGGAAGTGGGGCGGCTCGCGGTCCGCGAGGAGCGAGCGAGGCGCGCCGCGAGATGGACCCTTCCCGGGGAATGGAAGAGGATTAACGGGCGGTGGAAGGGGGTTGAAATAAAGTTTCGTTAGCTCAATATGGCGTCGAATGATTTCCAATCCTGGCCGGCAGCCAAGCTCTTTCCAGGCGGTTTAACCGAAATAAAGGATGTCGCGTTGAGAATTTGCGGAAGGTAACGTCCGCCCCTCCGTGGCGAGCGCGCGAGTCCGCGGCCGAGTGCTCGCGGCCCGGAAAACGCCATTTTGCGGGATTAGCGCGCGCGGTAAAACTGCTCCGTCATCGCGCTCGGGAATAACGATCGGAGTTGTTGGTCGATCTCGCGGTCGAAAGTGACCGCGAGCTTTTACCGAGGCTTCCATTAGAATCGTACTCGCGGTTAAACGGGCGGTGTCTCGTGAAATTTATCGTCCGGCCGTGATTAATCCATCCAACCGATATATTACGCTTTGCCCGACCGAACCGCCGACGCACGTGTCTCCGACTGGATAAAGATAGGGGGGCCCCGCTCCGAATCGATCGGCCGCCGGCGCTCGGAAGAGTTTCGGGCCGCCCTTTGGAGATTGCGCCCGGAATTAAAACCGGTGCGACAGCCTGCGCGCCGAAGGAATATTCTCAGCGCAACGAGTCCTCCTATTTGGCGGCGGGAGCCCGGAGCTGCTCGAATCGACGGCGATTCCGAGTGGCCTCGAGCGATCGGTAACGACGACTCGGTTCCTCGCGATGCGGATTTTCGAGTAATCTCGCTTCGGAGGCTTAAACCTCGACGGGTATTCGAACTAAGCGTCTTACCATTAGCACGGCCTTTTGCACGAATGGCTCTTGTTCAACGTTTCCGTCCAACTCGGCTTATAAGGCTTGCGAGGTGGTTTTCCGCCTCGAGTACCGCCACTCGGCCGATCCCCTTCCCTCCTTTCCCGCCCCTCGCGATCCTCGCGATCCTTCCTTTCGCGACCGCGGAAAGGTTTCTCCCCCCTCCGACGAGCAGCCCACCTCCGACGAGTCTCTCGCCGATTTTCTATTCCGCCCTCGCGGCAAATACCAGTGATTAAAGCGCTTCCAGCCGTCGTCCGAGAAGGACACCCCGAAACCACCGCTTCGAGCCTGGCTCGTCCAAACTTCTTTACGACGGTATAAAGAATATATCGTCCGCCGTGCCATTCGGACGATCCCGCGGCGCGCGGACGTTTTTAAAAGTCGTACCTCAAATTGGCCTTCGTTCCTTAAAAAGTTGGCCGAGATGGAGCCCGGCGGATCGTTAAGACGCTCCACTTCGATACCACCTCCCTCGGGGCCGTAACGTTTCTTTTTTAAGACCAAATCCGATGGACGCTCGACGGTAATCTTCTCCGCGAGGAAAATTTCTCTTCCAGAGTAGGGCACGTCCTGGTGGCCCATTCGCCGCCGACTCTCACCCGCGTCACGCCCCTTCCCTACGCCGTCAAATTATTTCACGAATCTCTCGCAAAATCGCGCCCTCCCGGCGCGAGGACCGCCGACAGATGCGATCTTTTATCGCCGGCATAAATCCTCCCCCCGCTCCCGCTCGGCGTATCGTCCGCGCGCCCTCTTGGGCGAGAAAAAATCTCGGGACTGCCTCCCGAGCAATGCGCAATTCCCCTTATCGGGACCGCGAGCGGATTTCCGCGGCGGATCTGGCCGAGGACCCGCAGAAACCCCTCTCTTCTGGCCTACGGATGGCCGTGTTCGAACCTAATCAATTTCCGTGTAGGGCGACACGGCCCCAAGATTATTATCGTCCGGAGAAACGCTCGTCCCCCGGCGTTTGGCGGCAGGCGAGGGGCAGATGGACGAGCGGACGAGGACCGCCGAGCCGAGCCGAGTCCTCCTCGATGATATGCCGCGTAACGTATGGCATTTACACCCGTAGTGCCATCCCCCCCCCCCCCAGGCATTGCCTCAGCGTGCGCGCCGATGCGCCTATCGGCCGCACGTTCCTCCAATAGTCCTCCCCAGAGGGAAACTGGACGAGCGTGGTAAACGCATCGCCACTCTCCGTCGCACAGTGCCGGCTTTATTAGCCCGAGACCGACCCCGATCGAGGTTTGGGCGAACCGAACGTCGCGTTCGAAATGCGCCTCGATCGTCCAAGTGCGTGTCGTACGTAGCCCCTTCCGCTTCGACGCACGCCTCCGACGTACACCGTCGATCGAGCTCACCTTTTCTCGGCTATCCAGCTCCTCGTTTGTTCGCTTCGTTCTCCGCACCGGCCGGCAAGGTGGATTTCGAATCGAGGGAAGTATAAAGGTGACGTGGAAGATCGTCCACCCACGCCGAGTGAGATTTTAACGGGGATCTTCCGCGGGACGGTTCGAGGCTTTACGCAACGACGACTCGATCGTCGACAAAGCGGTCGACCGAGGGCAAGTGCCTCTTACGTTCTCGATCCACTTTCGGGTCGCTGCGAGCGGAAAGCGGCGCGTCGATCGATCAAAGATGGAGATCGAGGACACGGTCAAAGACGAGCGTGGTGGGTTAACAGCGCGACGAAACGCTTAAAGACGATCCTTCACCGTTGTCGGCGATCCTGCAACTTTCGCCGAAGCGAGGATCGCGTGGATGCGGGAACAAAGTGGGGCCGTTCGTTTCTTTCCTTTTCGCCAGATATCGACGATCATCCGCGCCCTTTGTCGCGGAAAAAAAATCTATACGCGTAGGCACGATCTGGGAACGAGAAATACGAGGTCCGCGCGTTGAATGGTCGAACGTAAAGTACGAGCCATTTTACGAGGCTGGACAGGGCCGTTAATCGCGAAAATAATAATTCGCGCCTCGGATATATGTACGCCAAAGCGGACGCGTTAATAGACGTATCGGAACGGCGGGCATAAATTACGGCTATAAATATCGCGGTTG
Source organism: Ampulex compressa (assembly GCA_038496175.1). Lineage (NCBI taxonomy): Eukaryota > Metazoa > Arthropoda > Insecta > Hymenoptera > Ampulicidae > Ampulex > Ampulex compressa. The sequence goes on from JBCFXI010000508.1 coordinate 112,380, forward strand.
ACGTTTACACCGGGCTCCATATTAAACAGCTCGACGCCAATTTTCTTGTCCTCCAAACTGAAACGGGGCTAAAGTTGGAGCGGCGCGCGTAAACGATAGCCGGCTCGTTTCGACGGACACCGGATCGTACTCGGCGCTCCCGTTTAGCCGGACATTATTGCACCGCGCTCCCGAACCTCGCCCCGCGCCCTTCTTCGCTTCCAGGTTGTCGCGCATCGGCAACCCGCTCGCGCTCCCGACTTTCGAGTCAAAGTCGACTTCCGAGGAGCGGCACGCACCGCGATTCCCCGTGACGGGAATGTAGCTATTGCCGGTTGGTTTAACGAGGCCACTTTTCCCGGCATACGACGCATTCTTGCGCGGCAATTTCGAGGAATGTCGGGGTAATCTGGCGGGACTATGCACCGAGGGGCTTTCCTCCCCTCTTGGCGAGCGTCGGCGAGGCGACCCTTAATATTACGAGTTTCGAGCGGAGAAGGCAGCTGGAGAGGGCGGAATGGATGTATGGCTCCTGGGAGAGGTAAGCCCGGGAGATGGTTCCCCGCGGTAGGCACTATCGGCACCCAGCTACGAGTGGTCGTCCTCGAGGTAACACCGGTATCTCGTAAAATGACTGGCGCAGTGCTACGCCGTCCGGTGCCTCCCTCCGCCAGGCCGCTTACCCTTATCTCTTTCTCTCCCGCGCTCAAAGTGCTCGAAGGAGAAGCAATATGCCGTTGGAAGCGCGCGATGCCGCTAGCAGGGACATGCTCCGGGAGAGGAAATGAAGATCTCGGGCTGCTGCCAGAAACTACTCGAGCGGACGTTGGACGACGTTGGGCAGTAACCGTGGGGAGGATCTGGAAGCGCGTACTCGGATAATCGTCTAGCAACTACGGCAAGCCAAGAACCCTGCTGACGTCTTCCAGCTCGGAAGATATGTGTATATATATATATGTATGTATGTATATGTATGTATGTATGTATTCACCGCAGGGCTAAATTAGAGGGATATTTTCGGGGCGACGTTAGCGCGCGGCGATTGGCCCTCCGGAAATCTCGCGTCCAACGCGCCGGGGAAATAAATGATGGGCCTGCCAAGAGGAAAGGGCTGGAAACGCCGAGCTCGTCCTCGACGCTTTTCCTCCGAGAGGGAGACGACGGTCGGCCGAGTCGGCGAATCTCGATCGATCAAGGAGGATTCCAGGGACTCCGCTCCAATCGACAGGATTACCTCATTGTCGTCCACTTCGATAACGTTTACGCGAACAGGCCAGCCCTCGACGTCGATGCGAAATTTCATTACTTTACCCGACTCGCTCCTTCGATCTTCTCTCCTACGTCTTGCTTCCGCACCTATCTTTAGGAGCATCCCTGAGAAGCAGGAAGTTCCGAGCGAAAAACCTCGAATATACCTATGCGCGAAGGAGCCGCATCCTCGATAGCCTATCGAGGATAAAAGAATTTCTTCGAAACCGAAAACCGAGGCTCGCGCTCCCGAGATTCCGTCCTGGCGCCGGCGACGCTCGCGAACGTTGCCAGGTCGCTTCCAAAGGTATCCAACGTATCCAACGAAGCATCGGCCGGCGGAACGATAATGAGCCGTTCCCGCGGAAAGTGCGGTCTACGCAATCGACGAGGTGCGTACGTATCTCCGCGCGGGAGACAGAAGCCCTCGCGCTACTGCCAAAAGCACGCGAGTATTACGGTTGGCGGCATCCGAGAGAAATCTCGCGGGAAACGATCGCGTCTCGTTCGATCGAAAAGGGCAAACTCGTCGAAAGGTCGCGAGGAAGAGAGGATACTCGCGGACGCTGCGCCTCGCGTCGTTTTTGTTTTCTCTCCTGGCCAATGTGGGCAGCTGGGAAGGCGCGTTTAAAAACCAGTCGTTTTTTTTATTGCAGAGCCTATCACCGAAATCGTCGGCGGGCCGGACTTGTACATCAACAAGTACAGCACGATAAATCTGACGTGTTTCGTCAAGTTCGCTCCGGAGCCACCCGCGGCCGTGGTCTGGAGCCACAATCGTGAGGTAGGCAAAAGCGCGAGCTTCGAGCGCTTCCTCGACGCCTTCGGTCGGTCCAAGATAGTCGCGCCTAAAAGTGCTCTCCGCACGGCGCACCCACCAAAGTCTCGTGGTTGGCGCACGCAGAGCGAAGAGGTCGAGTCTCTTGGCATCCGGCCGCGTCGCGACTCCGACCTGTCGACAGGGGGGCTTCGCGAGGGGATATTTGGGAAGGCCGCGCCGAGGAGCGGGCCGACAGAGCGGCATCGATAAGGAGGACGGTGACGAGGCGGCAGCCGTTTTTCGGATCGCGCAGAACCGATCCGGCGATTCGTCCTCGGCATCGGGGGAGGGCCCCTTTGGAGGGCACTCGAGGTGGGCCGTCGCGAGAGCGACTTACCTCGGGGATTGCGGAGTAAAAAATGAGCGGAAAGGGGCCGGGGGTCGGAGCGTTTTGAGGGCGAATCGCTCGGAGGAAACGCTTTGACGTACGCGTTATCGATCCTCCCGCTCGTCCATTTTCATAAGCGACGCTTCTCCCTCGCCCAGGTCTCGCGAGCGAGGCTCCTCTCCGGTAGACTCCCTTCTTAAATCGTGTTTTAGAGAGAGCTGTCCCGCAATGCTTTTCACCACTTAGCGGAGACACTTCCCGTCGCCACTTCTTCCCGCTGCTTCTTTCGCAAAGTACCTTTATCCGTAGGTAGTCACGGCAGAGCTGGATAATACGGCGTCCTTTCTGCCCTCTTTCTTTTCTAGCCTATTAACTTCGACTCGCCGAGAGGCGGCATCAGCCTCGTCACGGAAAAGGGAGCCGTGACTTCGAGCCGCTTGCTGATTCAAAAGGCGATCGATGGCGACTCGGGCCTCTACACGTGCTCGCCCACCAACACTCACCCCAGCAGCCTGCGAGTGCACATAGTTAACGGTAAATCCACACCCGCGCGATACTCCCTCGAGCGTGCCGCGCCGCCACACCCTCCATTTTCATTAACGCCGTCCGGATACCTCCGCGCGTGTCTATCCTGACCGAAATATTCGTCCGACCTCGAACTTTTCCGATCCCAGCGTCGAAGGATGGAAATAGAGCGGGGGCGAGGCGGAAAGGTAGGGGCGGAGAGGGCCGGAGAGAGCGCCACTCGACGAGGAAGTAAAGGGGGATCGACGGGTGGAATTTGTTTCAGAAGAACACCCAGCGGCGATGCAGCACGGCACCGGAGACAGAATGGCCGAGACGTTGCTGCCGCTCGTCCTGTTTCTTTGGGGGATATTCTAACCGCGACTCCCTTTCCGCCGGTCGACGGTGGATGCAAATCGCGGCGCACACGCATTCGACGGCTCTCGGACGATTTCACTTGGCGACGCTTAGCCGAGGGGGCGAAGGAAGAGGGCGAAGGACGGCCGCGGCTCCGGCAAGGAGCGCGCGCTTCCGGAAACTTCGAGCTCGCCCGGAAGAGGCGGATCAAAATGCGTATCCTCTCGGGCGCCGAGAGCGTACGCCGAACGGCGGCAGGATCGGCGAAAGTATTCGGCGTACCGGCGTGGAGCCCGCGCCCAGCTCGCCGCGATTCTCGACGCTGTCTCGCCGATGATTGGGCCGGCGCGCGCGTTCTACCATAATCTGCTTATCGAATAATCGATTGGCCAGGAGTAGGAGGGCGTCCTCGGCAGAAGCGGAATTTAATGGAATAAAAACACGCTGGCGGTATTGGGGAAGAGCGGCGGTTCGGCGCGGTTTCATCGAGGAAGCTCGTCGAACCGCGGCCGCGGCTCGGCCGTTATTTCGAGGGCGGCTCCGCGGATTCTCGTAGGCGCGCGGGAGAGCCGACGAAGCGGAGAAGCTCCTCGAAAGGAGCGGCGGGGTCCGTGGCCCCGATCGAGCGAGTTCTCCTCGAGTTCGAAGTCGGTTACGCGTTCGTTCGTCGCTCGTCGTTTCGCGCGCAGCGCAAACCTCCCACCCGGAATGGAACGTCCTGCGAGTCCTACGAGCGTTATTTGCCGCAAGTTTAAATTGATTCCACGTACTTTGTAAATAAGGTAGAGAGATTTTGTAGGTAGCGGGGCGGTAGGATTCGAGATAGCGCCGAAGGTGAAGCCGGCACGCTCCTGGGATCTCGAAGGGAGATAGAGGTACGAGGTACGAAAACTTATATAAAAGGATCTGGCAAATGTAGGTACGTAAATATCATAGAGTTTCCCGTGCTTTCAGCGACGCACCCTCTACGCGCGGGAAGCGGCAGGGTCGTATCGCCCAAGTTATAATGGCGTAAGTTTAGGGGAGATTTCATCTTCGTTATAGCCTAGGACGCTAACGAATAAAAATATACGGTTTGCCGCGCGTTACCGGGAAAATTGTGGCTCGCGCCGCGTACGCGATCCCGCGATAGCTACGTTTTGCGGGAAAAATGCCGGAAACGAATTTATGGCGATTTTGCGAGGACGCGAGGAAGAGGTTGCCGAGCGAAGCGCTCGACGGCCGATTCTCCGATCGACCGATCGAAATTACACGAGCACTGCCCATGCTTTTCGATACGTTCTCGTCGTCGTACCTACCTCTTTGTACGTTTTACCCATTAAAATACGACATCGTGCAAAAGCGTGAATGTTTTCGCTAGTGCGAGACGTTAAAACCGTCGAAGCGGCTAAAACGACGGATCCGTCGAGCCCTCATAAGAATGACCAAAATTGTTGCCCCGGTGAATGGGTCGGTAAATACATTTTTCGTCTTAATCGACGAAGCGTATGAAAAATGTGGACACGTCGGGACCGCGCTCGATGCTTCTGCCGTTGAGACGAGTCTTTCGTCGAGCCGACAACGCATAAACGTCTTCGTACAGCGTACAGGTGCGCCAGCTATGCAAACCGCGAGTTCGTTAAAGACGAATGCCTCTCGATAGCTCGCAGAGCGCGTAGAAAGGATCGCCGACAATGACAATATTTGCCCCGACGTCTCCGAGCTCGAGACTCTGCCCCGACACGTTTTTTCAATCGATCCACCGCTCTAACGAGCCCCAGCTCGGTGGTCCATCATTTTTCCTCGATAGAGGGAGGAAAAGTTCGGAGAGGGCGGCGAAAGCCGACTTCGATTTATTTTCGAGCATCGCAAATGCTTTTTCGTTACGTCCTCGGCGCGGTGTACGTCTCGCGGCATTTACCTCGGTACGGCTGAAACAGCTCGTTGGCCCGCCATGTTTTTCCACGTTTTTAGCTTACACCCGGCATCGCGTTCTCCGAGAACAGTTTTAATTAATTTCCACGACGACCCACGCTAATTACCTCCCTTTGTAGCGCCACGACTCTTTCGCGCCTTCTTCCTCGCTTTGTAGCGTCCGCCAGTCACCCTTTCCGATCTTTCCTCGAATCTCATCCGCCCGGGAAACGCCTGCGAGCCGAAAGTCTCTCCTCGCGTTTTCGCGATTATCAACTCGGGCCAGGAACTTTGCACGCCTTTGAAGATCGACGCTCGGGGCTTGGCGGTGGCTTGGCCGCGGCCGACCTTTCGCGCTGGATCATCGAGGGGTGTACGCTTCCCCTCTGCCCCTGCTCGAGCATCCACGGGACACTCGCCGCCCTCTTGCAGATCTGGGACGCGACGCATCCTCGAAGCCCAGGATTTAACGCGAATCTTGCTCATTTTTCACAACCTCGTTCATCGCGGTTGGCTTATCAAAAGCGTACGCCGCGTTTTTGACGGGCGATCACCCAAAACGAAATATAGGATAAAGTAGGCGAAGCAATTGGAAAATTGTACTCAAAACCCGCATCCGACTTCCGAAATCGTTCGCAGGGGGACAGAACCGAATTAAACCACGATCGAAAGTCGCCGCGGATATACGGATCGGATGAAACTTCTATTATATTATGCGCAATTAACGAGATTTGCATCGTACGATCGGTTACGCGACTTTTCCGTTCTGCGAGGACACGAAGCGGAGGATAATCCTCGAAGGGTTTTAAAATTAGTCTGCTTTGCGCAACTGGCTCAATGACTGTAGAGGGGGCGGGGGGGGGGGGCTTTATCGGTGGTTTACCAACCTTCGATCGAACCGTCGATCATCCGCTCGAGCGTCCCCCATAGAAATAAGTTCCCACGTCCACCGACCGCGCTATGTTTCGTTTTAACGCCCATTTCTTTGCACTTTTTTCTTCTCGATGGAAAAGGTTGTTAACGAATAAATTTAATTAAAAAGTTGAAACAACTTCTGCGTTACAAATAGAGCGAGGGTAGAAAAAAAAAGTTCTAATTGGAAGGCAGACAGATTGTGTTCCGCGCAATTATTTTCTCCGTTTCTCTCTTATTTTCCTGAAAACGCAGCGCCTCCTCTTCGTAACCCCTTAATTATCTTCCAGCGCTCGGGACCGGAAGAAAGATTAGCGTTGAACGATGAGGTAGACGCCCAACGATTTTCCAGGGTGGAGCATGAATTCGATTATTAACGAGGTTGTCGGTCGTGCGTCAACGAATACGACGCTACACGATGAATCGAACGTCCCGACAATTCGGCTAGTTAGCGCAAGAGTTAACACAATGGCTCAATCAGTGGATCGCGCGTATACCTATGCGGCTATTTCTAAAATCGTCCGTCGAGCCGGCCGTGCGACCGATCGTTGGCCGAAAATCGAAAACGCGATCGTCTTCCTCGAGCTTCATCCCGACGTTTCGATGATCGATCCAAAGTCACGCCGAGCCATCCTTACCTCGACCAGCCTCGGCCTATATAGATTCGTCAAGGGGATCGCATCTTACGGCGACAGAAGACGGACTCTAAGAGTGTTGAGAGTAATGGAAGAAGGGGCGCTGTCGTAGGAGAGGATTTACGGCAGGAGAGACGACGTACCGGTAAGCAAGCCGATTCTACGTACTCGTTTGCACGCGAACGTCTCTCTAGAGCTATGTCCGAGGATGAACGTTTTTGAGAAGAGGACCAAAGTCGATTGGGAAGAGGACGAGGCGCCCGGGCCATTGGAGCGGTTACGGGCCGATTTCGCTTCGATACCATCCGGGATACCCGACGAGGTACAAGGAGAAATTCGTGTTTCGAAATTAAACGTGAAATCAACGCTAACCATCTTCCATGTTCCTCGGCGATGTTCGGAATGAGTGCTCCGCCTTCCACTCGTGAAACAAAGCGCGCTGACGAAATTTCATTTAACCGGGAAATTAGACGCCACAGCTTGGCCGATGAAATGCCTTTACGGCTGGGAAACGCGCGCGACGTTCCTTGTCAAATCGGAGGCGCCGTATTTACGTTAGCCACTTTGCCATTGAATCGGACTCTTCGCGAGCGCGAAACGAATTTGGTTAGATCAAAACGACGAGTCCAAACTCGGCGGGCGGTTCTGAACGACCAAAACGAAAACACTCGTTGGTCGAATTTCTGCGAGAGATGCTCCGGGAAGGGGCATTTCGGTCAAAATACCGGAGCAACTTCTGGGAGTTCGATTTAATTCGCGGGACAGATTTATGTTGCTCGATGCGCTCCTCTTACGCTCAAACCGTATTCCTCCCTTCTTAATTACGCCTGTATATCTGCCCTTGCCGTTTTACGATTCGCATTTGTCACGAGTCTCGTAAGATTCCGAGGGAAAATATACTACCGAGAAACAAGGTGGGTATGCCGTCGTTCGTTAAGACGTTTAATTTTATACGGCCCCCTCGCAAAGTCACTGCGGCTCTACGCTCTTATTTATGTTGGTGGAGGAGCCAGGGAGGGAGGCAAAGGAAGAGGAGAGAATTAAAATCCGAGCGAATCTTTGCGCCCTCCTTCGATCGGTGCTCTCGATTCGTCCATCCGCCCTGCACTTTCTTTCGAACCTTGGCACGTTGCCGCTGCTCGCTCAAGGCGAGAAAGGAGGTCGAGCCGGAGGGACTGCGAGTAGAAATCCCGAGTTATTTTCCAGGGAGTAAGGAAAAGGAACGCGGCCCGGCCTCGATGCGGAACGAGTCGCGGGCGAGCGAGTCCCCGGGTGGCGATCGCTTAATTTCCGCTTACATTAGCGCGGTACGCCTCGCAAACGCCTATGCGAGCGCCATCGCGACCGAAAGAATCTTAATTAAGGTTCCGCCGCCTCGAGGATAGGGTCATTCTCGATTTGGCGGGGCAAGAGCCAACAGAGCGGGACACCTTCGCGAAACCGAGTCCTCACGACACTCCGGAGACCCACTTCCGCTTATTCTCGTCGCCCACCAAAGTCGACCCATTACGTTCTCACGATGGGGTAATGAGGGAAAAAGCGTAGATTCGTTCGGAGAAACGACAGGGGGCTGAGCGAAAATCTAATTTTCTCGATAAACCCTACGGAGTGAACCGCGGATGGTTTAGCCGGTGATCCTCGAAGATCCGATAATAAGCGGAACTACGGACCGTTCGGTTTAACTCGCGAACGTACCTCCGTTTCGCGAGGCTGCCAACGGAGGGCCCGGGTGCTCGATCGAGCAACCTCCGCCGAAACCGTTTTCCACGCCCATCGCCTCTGCTTTTTTTTTTTCACGCGATACGCATACCGTAGCTCTGGTGGTTCGGAATCCACCTTAAACGGTAGGTCCTGGACCAAACGACCTTAGCGGTTATTGCCAAAAATGAAGTAATATAAAACCCTTTCCAGGGTTCTTTTCGACTTTTCGACGACAGATCCCTTCCATCAGCGTCATTGCGCGCCCCGTTCGCGGCTTTCGCGGAAAAGTTGGGTTAATCGGTCGATCGAGTTTTGCAAGTTCATTCGCGCCGACGCCGCTGCTCCCGATGCCTTATTGGGAATAATAGTGGGCAATAGAGGCGAACGCGGGAAAGGACGAACGACCACTTACGTATCTCTTCGCGCTCCATGATGCTATCGTCGCGGATGTCGGCAAGGTACGAAAATAGGAAATTCGGCCTCGAGCTCTGCGTCGCTCGATAATGGCGGAATATTTCAAGGCTCCGGAGATGTCTCGCGGGTAAATCCGGCCGTCGATGCGAACCTCTCTCCGCCGTGCCCAAAACTGCAACCCTACCGACATTCGAACCAAGCGGCCGGCTGGCCGACGGACGCGAGGCGAGCGATCCGCGAATCCAACGGTCGATTCGCTCGGACCGACCGGATTCCAATTACCTTCGTTGCACGGGAGCTGCGGCCCTGTAATGCTCGAATAAAGGCTTGAATTTCTAGGCGAACGATCCCGGATCGAATTTCGGTTATCGCGAATCGAGAATTTTCCACGCAATTTGTACACCGTAGATCCGGGCTTGAATTCTGCTCATTGCCAATGAAGAATTTGCCACGCGATACGCGCTTCCTAGTCGCGGATTCGAAATCCGATCATTGCCAATGACGAACTATCCGCGCGGTACGTATCTACATCCATGGCCCTGGAATTCGTACTCGATGATCCGCGGAAGGAAAGAGAACGTCCCGTGCGATACGTACACCGTAGACCCAGTGGTACGAAAGCTAATTTTACAACCGTCTGGCTTAGGCTGATCGAGCACGGCGCTCGCTACCGAGCAAACTTCGCTCGCAGGGGGCACGTACGGGGTCGCTATCGAGCCATTTTTCCCCGCGCAGGTCTTACCGCCCCCTTTCCAGCGGCCCCAAATCCTTCCCCGGCTGATATTTCATCGGTACGCCCCACCCCTCCACCCGCACCCTCCGCCTACCCGCCTTGGCCGCATCGGCTCGCTACCCCGGCGGAAACTCCTCGGACAGAAGCACCCCCTAGATTAGGTTCGCGCAAGTATCGAGACGAGAGAAACGATCGGGACCAACTCTCCTCGGAGGTCCTTTCGCGGCCGCCCAATCGCATTTGTTAAACCTCCGTTTAATCGCTCCCGGATATCGGAAATTCCGCGAAACTCTCGGACAACGTTGCCGGCGACGAGGTTCGCTCGTGAAAATACCTCGCTCTCCCGCGCGACGTGCAACGTCGAGCATGGAGGGAGGAGGAAGGGGCGAGAGGGGCGAGCGGGGCGAGGGGCGAGGGGAGAGGGGGCCGCAGCATTTACGAATTTCGCGGACTTTAATGCAAGTTTAAATGTTTTCACCGTGCGTTCGATGTAACGCGAGCGCGTACACAACGATTAGCGCTGCTATTTTCCGCGAAAAGTTTTCCATTTTCCACGCCTCGCTTCCCAAAGTACCGCGCGATTCATTATGCTTTAACGGGTATAGCCGTAGAATTTGGTCATAGCGTCCCACGCAAATGTAACGCCCGTCATCGGCGCTTTATCGTTCAAAACGTATCCCATTATACGCCCCATTTTGACCACATCCGCGCGATCTTCGCGATTTTCGGCGGGATAGGCGAGTGCGTCCTCATCGGCCGAGGCGAGCGCCAACGAGGCCGAAGGGGCGGCGCTGGGGCCGCGGCCCGGCGCTGTCGGTGATTCGTAAGACGGGACAAAATTCGAATCGACGCGGCTCCGTCGAGCCGTCGATCGGGAAGAATATTAGTCTTCGCGGTTGGCGTGCCGAGCAGGCGGCAGCCGGCCGTTTAATCGAACGGCCAATTCTTTCGGCCGCTTGTCAACGCCAGCTGCTGCTCCTGGCTACATTTATGGCGCTCTTAATCCGTAGTTCCATTAACGCGAGATATATACGAGGACGAAGCGGTAGCTCATTAGGAGGCAGTCGGGCATAAAATTTCCCAAGGACGTTCGACACTCGTCGTTTTTGATCCCGGTTTCCCCCGCGCGAACCTGCTCGCCCTGCCCTTTTATCGCGTCAATTAAGGCCATCGTCGAGAGCCCTCGGCCGATTAACCTTCGCTCCGCTCGTTATCGCGACGCATCCCGACAACTCGAAACCGCGTAGCACCCTGCGTCCCCCTTTTCGCCGCTCATTCCCTCGCGGCCCGCCGATACCTCCGCCCCGCCCAACACTCTTTTCCTTCTTCGATTCGTCGACTCGTCGGCACCGAGCGCTAAGCTCGCTCGGCCCAGGGCGGCCACCGTCCAAGCTGCCTTCCGAACGACCGGAGTTGTTGCGCGGCTGTGCGCGCGGAAAATTGACCGCCGACGATGGGCGGGATTTTTCGAAGGTCGGATCTCCCGCGTGCGAGTCCGAGTCTTCGCGGGCGAAGGTCCGCTACATCACCGTAGCTCCCCGCCTTCCAGACTCTTCGAGACCGGGCCGATACGTTATCCCGCTTACGTCCAGCCCCGAATGCACGCGGCCAGTGGCCCTCCATCATCCGCGAACAGAGTTCCGCCGAAAGTGCCAGGAAGGAGTTGCCTGACAAATGGCGCCGCCGTTTTCGCAGTCGGGGCTGTGCCCGCAATTTTAGATGCGGCCCGGCGGCTCGCGTGTTTCGCAGAGTGGCAGATTCGAAAGCCCGGTTCCTACCAAGATAAAGAACTTTTGCCGGTGGAAGCGGTTTAAACGGGATCGAGTTGCTCGATCGTCTTTCACGCCTCCCCGACTGCCTCCTTACGGGCCCGACCACCGGCCGCGGAAGCCAACTCGAATCGGTTCTTCGGCGCCCTAATCGCCCACCGACCGGAACTTACCGCCCTCTGACTGCATAATGTAGCGAGGAAGGCTGAGGACGAGGAGGGGGGGGGGGAGGGGTTGAACGACGATAGGCGGTGCGAATTACGTTGCGATAAACTTTCGCACGTTTCTCTCTCCGAAGAATTCGTCATCGCTCACGGGTCGTGTCCACGTACGATCTCCGCACTTTGCGGATTCTTGAATTTTACGACGATTCGCTTTGTCCTACGCTGGCGACGCGCCTATCGCCGGGAGAGCCCTTGATTTCCCGCGAGTGAACTCTCTTGATGGATCGTAGAGCCAATTTGAATCGGGCAAACGACCGGACGGTGGCTCGTAATTATCCCGAGTCCCGCATAATTGGCCTGCTCGTCACGGTACCACCATTTTGACCACGTTTCGCGATGATTTAAAGTAACGCAACCCGGTGCCCGATCAGCCTCCTCCATCGAAGGTTCTAAAAAGCATTGACCGCCAATATTCCCGGTAAAAGGAGCCATGCGGTATGGATATACGCCGTAAATCCGGTAGCGATGAATCTGTCGTATAAAATGGCAAATTTCAGAGCAAAGCACCTCGATCGTCGGACGATCGATGCGAGAAGCGAGGGGAAGAAGGTCGGAGACCGGGCACCGCTACGATCGACTCTCGCGCGAGCTCGCCTTCGTCACCGCGCCCGCTCTGGGAGCTGGAGAGCTTACGCGAAACGCGTATACGCGGGAGCGCGTCGTCCCGGATAGTCGATTACGTCCCTCGACAGCGGCGACCTAATCGGAGCGCGACTCGACGGAGAAAAGTGGAGGACGGGGCGATAAAATCGAACGTTACCGAAGTCGGTAGAAGCGAGACGCGAACGCAGAGCATCGCGCGTAACCGCGCCTCGCGGCGGCCGGCCGGGCCGAATTTCGGCTCTTCCTTCCTCGCGCTCGAGGCGCACCGGCGTCGCTCGCGCCACGGCCTCGCCGTTAAATCTCTCGGCTCGCGAGACTTTAAATTAGATCGACCCCTGGGGGGATATTGGAAACTTGAGCGGGCCATGAATTTCGCTTCTCCCCTTTCAAGATGGAGTTATTAAATTACCCCTGCAGTAGCTGTTACGTTCTATCGTTTCGCGCACGGCAGATTACGCGCCACTGGAGATAACGAAAATGTAGGTATTTTATCCGCAAGCGCGAACGCTCCACCTCGGACCCTTCGGATCGATCCGGCGTGGGGGGGATTCCTGCGCGTACCTACCTAACGAAATACAATTAGGAAAGGATCTGTTCGGGCAAAAATACGTGGAATTATGCGGGAAGGCATTAACGCGCTTTACACCGAACTCTCGACCTCGCGAGCGGCTTAAAACGCGTATCGAACCTGCGAGAAACCTGCGAGAATACCTACCTTTGTCCGATCGATGGACGGTGCTTTTCTCGCTAGACCGTAAATTCGCTCGAGCATCGCTACGGTTCTTAATATTTATTTCAAATGTCCCCCTACCCCCTCTCTCGGGCTTCTCTCCTCGCTCCTCTGCGAACCTCGTAGCTCGTTTCTCCATTTTAGCTTTTATTATCCCACCGAGCGTAAACTTTGGGCAAAACTGGCCGGTACCGCTGACGCGCCGATATGGCGTTACCCTTATAAAACACGGATACTTTCGGTTCGATGACTTTCGGCGAGAGGCGGTGCGTCGTTTTAAAAAAATGTTACTCTCGCTTATGCACTGCCCGTAACGTAACTTCTCCCTCCTTCGCCCACCCGCCCCCCCCCCCGTCGGCCGGTGGCTCGGCCGTGCGTGCATAGGTTCGAGATAAGGACGATTATAGGGTCGCTCATTACCATTCACCCTCGCACCGGGGTGACCATTTACGACGGGAGAATAATAGTACGATCAAACCCAACGACGGGAGGATCTTATCGGGAAGGAGGAGTATTTAAATGCGGCCCCTTCCTTCGACCCGATCTTGCACTTGCCGGGTTGAACCGCGATCTCGTTTACCGCTTGATTTTCGCCATCGACTATTACCGTCGTTTGAGCGTTTTCGTGCCTAAATACTCGAATCTCCGCGCGAAAGATCCAGGTTCGATACTCGCCCATCGTCCGCGAAGAGCTTGGCGTTCGATACGGCTCTTGCACGCCAAATTCGTCCCCTTTCGCTTCAAATTTCTCCTTTTGTAAATCGAGTTTTTGTGGATAAACTCGCGTATGCGGTGCGCGGATAATTTTCTTCTCTTCGAAATCGTCGAAAGACTCGAATGACGCGATAGGACGAACTTAATTTTGCCGAAGGGGGCGCGTCGAGTGCGAAAAGGTGAATTTTGAGAGCAAAAGCCGTAAATACACCGTAGTACAGAGGGTTCGAAATCCAGCTTAAAAACAGCGCTGGATTCTCGGCTAAATGATCTTAGCGGTTGGCGTTAAGGACGAAGGAAATAATAACGGTAATGGCCGGGGCACGGGCAGCGGCCCGCTAAAGTTCTTCCGCATAACGGCGAGCAGTGGTGGAAATGGAAAGTGGGAGACAGGGTAGTCCGGGTAGTCCGGGCGTAAATCTCGGATACGGTCGGCCGCCTCGCGAGCGTACATTCGACTCGGTGCCGACCAGAAGAACCTCGGCCTCGACCGGCGGACGGATCTTTCGCGCGAAAACAACGTCGTTACTCGCGCCGTAAAGAGGCGAACGCGCGGCGGAAGCACGGGACGAAGAGGCGAGAGAAGAAGGAGAGGAGGCAAGACGTACGGCCGCAGCCTTGCGAAACGCGGAGAGTAGTGGGAGAGGAACGATAACGACGGGAGGATTAACCCTCGAAGAGAGCGTCGGTCTTACTCTTTGGTCTTTCGGAAATATCGCGATGCTCGGCCGTGAGATATTCGGTTATCGCGACCTTGGTCAAACGCGTGCTCGATCGCCGAGCTCGCCTCGAGGAACATACGCTCGACGTGGATACGCCTTCTCGTTCCTTCCCTCGATCGGGACCCATTAGTTCTCCCTCCTCCCTCCTCCCTCCTCCCTCCTCCCTATTAATTAATCACCTTCCTTCGCAACCCTCGGCAAATTATTGGTGCCGGTTGGTTTATCCCGTCGAAGGGAAAGGGATGGAAGGAAAGTGGGGTGGAGGGTGGAGCAGGGTCGATGCCGAGGGCGCGGGGTCGCCTCGAATCGAATCGTTGGCCATCGCCTCGACGGTGCATCGCGATAAGGGTCCGTCCTTAAAGCGGGCTACCTCGCTCGAGTTAATTACTTAAGCGTGTCCGCGGGAGCCGGCCCGCCTCCGAGGGCGTCCAACCCCAAGTCGACGAGCGAGCCTCGCTTCTTCCGGCGGCGAGAGGCGAGGAGATAAATCGTCCGGAATAATCAAAGGCTATCCGTCATCGTCCGAAAGTCGAGAGTCGAGAGTCGAGGGCCGCTTCGGCCATAGGCATAGGTGCGCCTATCGCCTTTGGCGGCCGCGAGCGCCGAGAGGCGCCTTATCTCTGCCGGGTAAGGGCCGCTCCGTCTCCTAACCTATTACGTCGGCACGCCACCGCGCCTCCTCCTCCGCCTACGCGCTCGAACCTCGACGAGCCTTATTTCGATTTTACGCCCTCTTGCCCGAAACCGTGTCGGCCTTGGCCTCGTCGAAACGCGATTACGGATCGGCCTTATCGCTGTCAAAATATCTGGCTCGCTTCCTCGAGCGGCCGGGCGAAGGAGTCTGCTCGCGTTGCGGGCTCTTGCGGCGAGACCTCGGCCAATCCCGCTCTCGCCGTTAAGCGCCCGGCGGCCGCCCGTCGTCGATGATCGACGATGCAAAATGCCACGAGTAAAAGACCTCGCTATTAACGATTTTCCTATGCGCGTCGATCGATTAAACCGCCGTGTAAACCGTCCTGTATCCTTCTTCCGATATCGCTCTTGTATTTTTATGGCCGATAAGATGTGCCATCGAATCGAGCCGACTCGCCGCAAAATACATTCCCTGGTGACTCGTGTTTTTCACGGCTGACCGTGGTACTTATCGTTATTCCGCCGATCGGTTCGACGTCGTGGCCCGTTGCGTGGTGCAAACGGGGAGATAAGCACAGCGGGGAGTTGGCTCGACACTTGGCCCATCAAGGTGTAAACGACGTAAGTGAAGGAAGAAGCAACGGTTCCCTTGGCGGAACGCGGGCCGACACGCGCGACTTCCGTCGTCCGAGCATACGCGAGCCGAAATTACGTCGCTCGAGCGGGAGCCTGGTTGTGTCGAGCAGATCGCGCGCGTCCTTGTCAAGGAGGAGAGGCGAAAGAATAAAGAACGCGCGGAAAAAATGCGTATATCCATTAAACGATTTGCGAGACGAGCGTCCTCACTCCTAACAACGACTCGTCGCATAATCCACGACGCGAGTCATAAGCTTAGCCCTCCGAAAGAAGGATCCGCCATCCGATCCCGAGCGCAAACCGCTACCGTCCTTCTTCGGCAAAACAATTTGTCAAGCGGTCTACGGTGAAAAAAAAAAAAAGAGTCCATTGGCAACGGGATCTACGGTCAAAGCCATAACTATCGTCCTCGGAGAAAAATATCCGCCAGACTCGTCCGTTCGATGGCCGTTCGAGTCCTTCGCACCGAGACGAAACGCGTCGGGCGATCGATGGTCGGCGCGCGGATGGTGGCGCAAAAGCTAGCTCGCTCTGGCGTCGCGCGAGATGTACGCGATCGAACGCTCGAGACCGGGCACCCGAATCGATTTAAATGCATCAGAGTTTGGAAACTTTCTTATCGACTCGAACCTGTGCGATCGCATTCGGATTGCCATTTGTATCTTGAATATTTCATGACGCGGTTACCGGCGGGCTAAAAGAGTCGCGCTACCCTTCGAGCGTGCACGCGCCCCGCGTAAGCCTCGATTCGGACCTTTCACCGCGCCTGTACCACTCCCGAGCCGTAAAGGCGTCGGGCCGATCGGCTCCGAGAAGATCGGAGAGGACCATGGGCCACGGTGTCGAGTTTCTCCTCCCCTTGGAAAACGAGAAACCTTTTCTTCGCCGCTCCGCTGTATTCCGACCACGTCTCCAGACGCTCGCAGCCGCGCGCCGGCTCAGCTTCGCGAGACCCGATGAAACTGTCGGTAGCGCAACTCTGCCCTGGCCCGTGATTTGTCGCGAGCCTTTTTGCTCGCCGCCGACTTTCGACCGAAAGAAAAATCTTTCTTCACCGATGCGGAGGTAATCCTCGGTGGGCGTTGCCCCTTTACAACCTCGAGGGCGCGCTCGAAAACCGTCCGTGTTCCGCGTAATATCGAGCTTTGCTCCTACCCTTGGGCGACTCCTACCAAAGTTACACCGCGAAATGTACGTCGGCCGACCGTACAAACTTCTTAAAAACGCGTTCTACGCGGTCCGTAATAGGGGAGCAAGTTTAAACGTTCATTCGATTCACACGCGCGAAATCTTGTCGAGACGCACGATCGACTTACGATGGCGAATAATCGTGCTCCGAGTGATCGACGTTCGCGAGCACGGGAGTCACCGTTTGGGAATCCGCGAGCGATCTCGACGAGGAACGTTCGTAGCCTGGACCGAGTACAAGCGCAAAAACTCGGTGGTCGGGCGTTTGGCGCGGTGCAGGGCGTAAGAGTCGCGCGTTCTCGAGCTCGGAAAATCTAAAAAGCTCCGTCTTGGGACAATCCGGAAAGCTACGTCTCCATTCGACGTAAGCTCGGTTTCGGGCCGAACTGCGCCGCGCCATAGTCGCACTTGGCCGATTGGGTTCGCGTCCATCGTTAGCCCTAAGTACGGTACGTCGAGCATCGGGGAATAGCGGTGCGATATCTGGATATTGCCTGGCCGGGCCGGCCCGATGGCCCAAGGGCACGACCGCTTCCACGAAAACAAGGGACGGCCGGGGCCGGGCCGTCTAATCGTGCGCCTCTGCCGAGAGGGCGCATACGAATTTCAAATCGATCCCACGCCACGGGCATCCAATTTTTCAAGGCTCTCGCTATCGTCCCTCTCGCCCTCCCGCGGGCTGGAAGCCCGAAAGGTCACCGCCATTCGTCTTGGGGGCATTACGCGCTGGTCGAATCGTTCGCGTAACCGCACATCGACTCGCCTAATGTCCCGGTATCTTTCTCGAATCGCCGCACGCCGCTGCCCGTATTTCCTATCCAACCTTCGCCCCGGTGCTTTCTCCGGAATCGAAAGATACGTCGAGGAGCCGAATGCCTCGATATCGGCAGGTGGACGGCGGCCAAAGTGCGCGGCAAAGTAGGAAGACTCGTTGCCTCTCGACATCGTGAGATAACGAGACGAGGCGAGCTTGGAAACGAAGCGTCCAAGGATCGAGATCGATGTTTCAAGAGCGATCCGGCGGCGGGGCAGAGGGGGACTTCCCAAATGACGGGGTGAATTTCCAAATTTCGAAAGGAGTGTCCTCCCCCCCCCCCCGCCGAGTGGTAGGCACCCGAGGAAAGCGGCAAATGAGCAAGGGTAGGTACTTTGATCGCGAGGTTATCGAAAGAAACGGGTGGAAACGGGAAGAAGGGCAAATTTGAATTCCCGCAGCATCTCTGGGCGCATCGCCGGCGATTTCATCCAGCTCACGTAGCCGCTCGTACCGTGAACTCGCTCCAACGTAACGACGTATTCCCGACCGATATACAAAGGTACGTCTAAATCCTCGGAGCTTTGGTCCGGAGCTTGGACGGAGGGGGGCCCGGATGTAATGGAACACGAAACTTGGATCGTGGAAGAGCCACGACGTCGATGGCAGCACGTGCGAGAGCGCGGCCCAATCGTTCCTCTCGACGTTACTCCTTGTTGCGCTATGTAGATTGATGGTAATTTCGGCAAACATACCGTTACTTGCATTTTAGATTCCGCAGGAAATTGCCGGTCCGTGGTGCTAGATGCGCGCATAGACGTTTCTCGTCGAGGAAGATCCACGAGAGAACGAACGTTGGACTCCTCGTTCGTCGCACCACGACTCGACTCTGCCCTTCCGGCCGGATTCTCCTCGAGAGCGATCGACGAGACGAAGAATCGGCGCTGCGCGTGAAAACGCCCCCGGCTGAATTTTCTCCTCCTCGGCCGTTATTTCGCTCCTGGCGATCTTTATCCTTTTACGGGCACCTCGGCATCCCGGCAGCACTCCTGCCTCGGGCGAAACTACGCAAAGGGGGGCGGGGAGGGGGGAGTGGGGGTTTGACGGAAGAGTCGACGGTGGTTTCTAGACGAATATCTCGGGTTCGCGTTCCACGACATACGGTTAGGTGGCAGCGAGGACGGACGAAATTGGATCCGGTCTCCCGACGCTCTCCGTGCCGTTCTATACTTTCGCGTTTGGCATTGCGCGCACCTATTCGTTCGAGGATAACGCGCTCGCTCGTGCGACGCGTAACGGATTAATCTTTATTCGAGGAACGAGCACGAATGTACGCGGCGCACTCGATAAACCGAACGACGCGTATTTGGGGACGCGTCCGTGTGCCGAGTAGCGATAAACGATGCCGGCTGAGAGCAATCGCGATAATGTCTTTTCCTCGCGTTAAGCGGTACCGGTGCGGCCAGTGGTTAAATTCGTCCGGGGCGCTCAACACGACTCGGAACGACTCTAGAGGCTTCCGATAGCGATAAATAGTATTGACGTTTGACGGGGAGGCGGAGGAAACGACCTTACGCTTTTTCGCCAGCCCCGCCAATAATGCGAATTTTCCGGAGCTCACCTATTCGGCACTATTTGCCGATAAATATTTCGCCCGATTATCGCGCGCTCGATGAAGTGCGAGGACGAGAAAACGTGCCGGCTGCAAATTAATTGATCTCCGAGGATCGTTGCCGCACCGTCGATCCCGATGACCAAAACGAACTCGTCGACCGGACGGAGTAATTTCATTTTTCCAGCGATCCCATTTTTCGCCGGTGATTTCGAATTCCTGCGGAGTTTGATCCAATTATACGAGCTACGTCTCGCGCGAAACGTGCCGAGCGCAACGCGTAAAAATTAACCTCGGCGCTCTGCCCGATATTATGCAGGTTGCCGCGATCCTGACGAAGCGTGTACCATTGCCGTGGAAACGCGGCATTTCATCGCCGCGTTTAAATCTCTCCCCTACTCGGCGCCGCTCGACTTCCTTTGCGTTAATACGCCCGAGCAACCCTCCACTTTTGTCACGGGACGTACAAGCGGATAAATTCAAATGTGGATTATAAGCGCGTTACGTCGAGGATTTAGGGACTCTGGCGTATCTTTGCCGCCCTCCGGACCGAGACTTACCTCAATGGAAGTTTTTCCACGAATGCGACGAGGAGAGAACGAGCCTTCCCCGGGCCGGAGAAAAGAAAGGCGCTCGCGGCGGCTTTCCACGGCAAACATTGCGGCTTTATATTTTCCACCCTTTTTTCCCCCCCAAAACTACGAGATCCCACGCCAATTACGAGTCGTTTACGGGTGACCTTTTAAAAAAGGTATGGGCGCGAAACCACCTGTGCGATACAAAGAAATTTGACTCTTAAAATAGGCTTTGACGCAAAATGACCTACGCTCTAAATGGCTAAACGGTTAGATACATTTCGGTAGAACGGGCTTCTTTCGAAGGAACAAACGAGAAACCAGCTTCGCGATCCAGCGCGTTCGCCTCGAAAGTGTGGATATAAGAGATTAATCGGTTTACGAGAAAACGCGAATCGTGGAATCTGTCTCGACCGGAGAGCATTTTCATCTCGAAGGAAGCTCCTCGAGGTGGTAACGGCCGGGAGTGAGGCGCGAACCGTGGGAAGAAGGATCGACTAAAAGGACGAGCGGTCAAGAGGGCCAAGCTAGGTCCGCGCTACGCTCGGATGCTCGGATGCTCGGATGCTCGGTGGCTCGGTGGCTCGGTGGCTCGTGCCGACGAAAGAGACCGAAATAATCTTTCCATTATTTATCGTGCCGGAGGCGCGTGCTCGAATTGGCGCACGGGCGGGAGAAAATAGAAAAAGGGAGGCCGAGCGGAGGCCAAATCCCCTTGGCTTGGCGACGCTTTAATAAAGTATTGGAATTACATTTGGAACGAGGGCGTAAAAAATCGTGGAGAGTTTTATCGGCTCGGCGGAAAGCGAGTTCCCATCGTTATTAATGGCCTTAGATTCCATTCGGTCGACCGCCGCGGCGAGCATACGCCTACGGTATTTGCCTTGACCACGAGCCCGCAAATTAAATCGCCCCCCTCTCTCTCGCCCTCTCTCTCGTATTTACTTGGAAAATTGTTAAATGCCCGCGCGCGTAGCCTCGCGTCCCTACGATCGCGTCAACTCCCTTTGAAAGATAGCGCACCTTTCATCGGGAGCGAACCGATCGCAAATCCTGCCCAACTTTCCCTTTGATTTTCCGCACGGACCGCTAAGGTCGCTCGCCGCAAAACTTGACGCTTAAACCGCGCTTCTCCTCGCGGAATCTTCGATCCGAGCTTCGCACAAGATCGCCGAAGTCGACAACGAGCGGGATTCGTGCTTGGATTTTCCGCGTAAACATCCGAGCGTTCGTCCGTTTTACGTAGGCGGAGAAAGCCGCTTCGTTTACGTTCGATTCTCGAAGCTCTACCATCGGCCGCTACGATCGTTCGAACCAAGATCCCAAGCTTAATGCCGGGCTCGTTTTAAGACGGCTCACCACCGGCCCTCTTCGTCGACGATGAGCGGGATTCGAATCCGGATGATCCGCGTGGAAACTCGAGCCTCCATCGGCCGTGTCGGTTGCCCCGAGTAAGTCGGCCGCTCGATTCACGAATCGTCCCGTCTCGCGTCCGTTGACCAGCGCTGGACTTGGCTCTGGCGTCGAAAGAGGATATTTTCCGACAGGCAGATCCGGAGCGGCCAAGCTTCAGGCCTGGCGCCTCAGCGGTCTCGCGCTCGCACCGTGGTACAAACTCTGACGAAACGCGCATCCGATACCGTTCCATCCCCCTCCCCGCCCCTCCCCTCCCCACACTACCGCCCACTGCCCGCCCAACTTTGGGAAAGCGGAACTCGAAGGCATTCTGCGAAGCGTAAGCCGCTTATTAAGCTGCCGTTACGGATGCCGTCCTAAGCCAAATGGGCCGGTAAACAAAGCCGAAATTCCTGGGCGAATGACGCGCCGCGCCCGGCGAGGCCGATCGACCGGGCAAACGCGATAATCGGGTAGAGAGCGATGACGGCCGGCACAAATAAACCGTATAATATACGACGGGCGCGAGGGCAGGCCGGACAAGGGCGAGGGAGAGGGAGAGGGAGAGGGAGAGGGCCTGTGTGCAGCGCGAGAATGTTTCCGGTTCCGTTGCGAGGCCGCGAGGCCGCGATGCCGCTATAACGAAACCCGTATGCCTATAATGGGGAGGCGCGGACGGGATCGTTTACGAGGCACATCCGGGTAGCATTAATCGCGCGCGCTTCGACGGGCCGATCGAGAACGAATCGATGCCGTTCTCTCCCTCTCCTCCTCTCCTCCTTCGCTAATCGGCCCCGCCAGATCCCTAATATGATGCGACCAAAGGGATTTCCATCGGCTCGGCCCATAGACCGCGCTCGTAAATATCAACGGCCCCCTTTTTTCCCTTTGCCCCGCTTTGTTTTTCCAAACAAGAAGAACGCGCCGCTTTGCCGGAACAAAGCCCCTCGTTACGTTTTTATGGCTCGGAGGGAAAGGGAGCGAGGGCGAAGAGGCGGCCGGGAGGGGGGGGGGAGGGGGTTGGGGCGGAGGAAATGGAAAATCTCGATATTTATTCGAAGGCTGCATCTCTCCCTTTTAGCCCGTCCATCGGAAGCCGGCAAAGTAAAGCCGGTACAAAGGGAAATTTCGGCGAGGCAAGCTCACGGAAACGTTCCTCCCGGGCGCCCGTTGAATAATGTGCGAGGCGTACGTCGAGTACGTATTACGGAGCATCGAGCTCTTTGGATCCATCTCGCGTATCCCATCCCCCCTCTCGTCCACCGAGCGCCCCGCTTCGTCCTCGGCCGATCGCCCTTGGCAGCGCCCCGCGAGCGCAACAAAGTTAACTCGCGCGACGGGTAGTGTTAAGAGAGCGCGTCGAGGATGGCAAAGTTGGCGAGCAACGTTGAGCTCGTGGAGTCGCGATAAGGGCAGGAGCGGGATGCAGGACGCGATGCCTCGCGCGCCGTCGACGCGCTGGAAGCCAAGGCTCCCCCTTCTCCTCAACCGCCTTCGCCCAGCGCCATTTCTTCGGCACGCCGGTCTCGTATTTCGATAAGGTAAAGGGAGAGGCGGGCGCAGGAGACGCGTGACCGCGAGGAGTGCGCGAGGATCCCGTAGGAGTCGGGAAGGATGGGCGAGGGGGAGGGCTAGGAAAGGGGCCGAGGTTGGCCGCGAGAGAAAAGGGGACGGTGCGGTGTTTACACGGCATTTCCCGAGCAAGCTAATTAGCCGCAATGGCCCGTGGCCGACTCGTGCCGCGAGAGGCCTTCGTCGTCGATCCGAGGTACGGCCAATGGCCGCGCGCGTACCGAGCCGCGTACTGAACTCGGAGAAAAGAGTCTCCCCCTTGCCGCTGAAGGGCTACGACTCGCGCGCCAATCGTTTCGCGAGAATGGTGAAAAAGGTGACCGGCCGGAGGATCGAATCGTGGATATCCCAGGGCGCTGCTTCGCTCGATCGCCGGGCCCCTGCGGCGTCCTGCTCGTTTTGACGGCAGCCACTCGTGTCAGCAAAGTTGAGGCACTGTCCTCTCGAAAGCTGGGCCGGATGAAAAGTCCGAGTCGAGGGAAGCGCGACGCTAATGACGGTCGCGCACGTCGGTGAAAGGCCACGGCTCGTAAAGTCGGTCGAAATCGAAAGCTCGTAAATACGGTATTCTCCGGAACTCCCGGGCAAACGTCGAAATTTAACGACTATATTAAAGCTCGTGCCGCCGTAATGGTATCACGGTGGTGATAAAGTTTCGATATCGAAGGACGTGTTTGCGCGAAACTCGAGTTGGACTCTTCGGCGATTACGAGGAATTTTCACGGTACCGGGCGCACACGAAGCGTTAATGAGTTTAGCCGATGCCCCTTTAGGAACCTTTTAGCGCCGTTCCATAAACTCGGTAAAACCCCGCTAATGCCTCGCCTAGACGGAAAGTCGAAAACATCGCGATATCGATTCGATGGGCTTTGATAGGGTCGCGGTTCGATAAGTTCGATCCGGGTATTCGTGGGCGCAACCAGAGTGCCGTTGATCTCGTTTTCCAATAAACCGAAAGACGTCCGCCGATTAATCCGCTCTCGAATGTGCGGGGCCGGTAGACTCGCGGAGGAAGACGTTGCGATGGGGGATGGGGCAGGCGGCCAGGGGGTGGAGGATGTACGCGTCCAAATTACGCCACTCGAATCCTCCGCTTCCAGAGAACTCCGCGCTCGTCCCACTCGACGAACTTTGATTTTCGGTCAACCAGAAATAAATGGCGAAACGGCAAAATTACTGCGCGCCTTCTCCTTAAGGAAAGACCCGCGAACTTTAATGGCCGTACAAATCTCGGTGAAATGGAGCTATTTCCTGAGAATCGCGTTCCCCGCATTTCCGACGGTTCTTACGCGTGCACGGACCCCGGTGACCGTTGCGCTAAATGTATTTAGCGACCCACATAGAATTCCACGTTGAATCTGCCGCGATAAAAGAAGCGACGTAAATCAGGGCCGCTCAGCTCGACGGTCGAGGGACCTCCATTAGCGGCAGACGTTTAAACCGAACCGCTTCTCCAGTCCTTCCTCGAATCCTTTCCCGAGACCGCGGCCAACGTAGGGAGATTAAAGCGGGGGAGGCTTCGCGGGAGGTTCGATTCCATCGCCCCTTTGATGCCCTCCGAACGCTTCGCGCGCAACTCGCGACGCCTCTCTCGAGATCTCCTCGAGCAGCTTTCCCGCGCGTCGCCAAGTTTCCGCAGAGGCCGAAGAAAAATAAGGGGCATGCGTGTGGAGGAAGAGCGTGGATGTATAATCGAATGCACGCGTCGGCGCTGCGTTAAATCACCGTTCCTTTGGCCACGACCGGCGAAGCTTTTAA
This sequence comes from Ampulex compressa, assembly GCA_038496175.1. Taxonomy (NCBI): domain Eukaryota; kingdom Metazoa; phylum Arthropoda; class Insecta; order Hymenoptera; family Ampulicidae; genus Ampulex; species Ampulex compressa. The sequence goes on from JBCFXI010000508.1 coordinate 136,789, forward strand.
AAGAGAAACGTAATAATTAGTCATAATGCGACGACTCGTTGAAAATTCGTCCGTTGTTAGCCGCGAGGCAACTTTCAACCGGGTGCGCCGCGGTTGGCCGCAAAAAAGCGACGGTCTCTCATTTACGTCGCGAGAAAATAAAGTGGGAAGATAGCGTTGAAAAAAGCCGCGGCGCAGGAGGTAACCCGGTTCGCGCCGCGGTACATTTCCCTGGTGACGTTGCAGGGGAATGCCCATCGATCGATTTGGCTCGCCCGCCGATCACCGATATCCCTCGATCGGCCACCCTCGCCTTCTACGCCCCTAATGCGGGAGTAGAATTTCCCCTATTTTGCTTTCGTAATTTGCACGCCGGCATGTAATATACAAATTAACGGCCAATATTTACGCGGCGAATCGTTATCGCAATTGAACAAAAGGTACGCCCGATGACCCGTTATCGCGATTTGCCCTGGCCGACGTTAATCCTTTCCAGTTATCGACTCGCTACGAAAATACGCTGGTTCCTGAAAAATCTGACCGAGCGGTATTTAAAATTACCGGGAGCGTTCTAGCGCGACGGCAACGTTCGATCGCGCGTGAACGTTTCGCGAATAATCTCCGATGGCGATACACCGAGACTGGGGCGCAAAAAGTGGCCGAATAAAACGGGGCGAGATAATACCGTAAAGGCGAATAAAAAGAAATACGTATTCCGGGCAACGGACGGTCGCCGTCGCAAAATTCGTAAAACTCTGCGAAAGGCCGAACGGCGTTGCGGCGAGTATCGGCTGCAAATCAGCCGCACAGGATAATTAATAACGACGTTAAACGTCGCGTCGAGGGCGCAATTATCGCGATACGCTCGCGGCCGCTCCAAAAATTCGGACGGCGATACGCGGACCAACCCTTATTTTTCCGTCGCACGAATTATACCCGTTATGCCCGTATTTATTCTCTTTGGGTCCAAATTCGTGGCGGCGCGAGCGAATTTCATAATTACTTACGGTGCGGCAATTTATTTGCGCAACGACGGCACGGAGAGGGGAAAAGTGTCATTATCAGAGAGTTCGTAGTTCATAGATAATAGTTAATTGATTTTGTCCCCTTCTCCTCCACCACCAGCCGCCCTTCTCCCTCTCCGCCCCTCCTCTCCTCCGCCGTTGCTCTCGTTTCTCTTTCCCTACGATGGCAAAATTAATTTTCACCGATACACGCGCAGAGACGTATGCGTATATAGGCGCGTAGGCGCGTATACGTATACACGGGGACAAACGTGGGGCAAAAGTTTCCATCGTGGCGGGCGCTGCATAACGTAGATGCGTACGAGGCGCAATCCGATACGACTCGATCCAGCGTAACGCGGAATATTAAATAATAACGTTGGCGCACACCGACGAAGTCCGCCCTCGGAAACGTCCGTGGGTGCCGATACGATATGGTGGCCGTGGGGGTTCAACGACGCTCCGCCGATGTTTGCCGCGCAGAGCGAATTGCATCTGCAGCTGACGCTAGAATTTACATTTGTCGCGTATATGGAATGTTTATTCCCATAATAAATTTTTGCGAGTAGGATGCTCCGTGCAGCGCGCCGGACGCGCCCCTGGGAAACTCGATTCGTTGATTGGTACTTTTTCAAACGCCGTCCTGCCTCCTATACGATCCACGCGGGGCATCTTCCCAATATATTCCGCGACAGCTGCGCCCGCCGTTGCGAACCGATGCGCCGAGAATAATCGAGCCTCGCCGACTCTACCTGCCTACCCTTTCGCCTCCAACGCAACGATTCTCCGCGGGTACTTTTCGGCCCGGCCGAATCAGAACCTGGGGCGGCAACCTGGAAGAGCGGAATTATCTCTTCCCAGCACGGTCAGAGTGAGAGAGGTGGGGGGAGGGGGGGGGGGGGGGGGGACGCACCCCGGGGGACGCGCGC